>QEPC01011609.1:378144-392566 GCA_003113815.1 Sphenodon punctatus | reverse complement strand
GGGAAAAAAAATCAAACCAAACCAAAACAACAGAAACAGATACCCGATGGAATAAAAGCAGGTAGCAGTTATTATACACTTCGCCAGTTTCAGTTTGGAGAGGGTTAATTCAATGGGCTGGCTCATTTTTTCAAAACCTGGCTCCAGCAGCAGTGACATCACTTTCCCCAAAACCTTGTGGGGAAACGCTGGGGAGCAGCCAAGAAGATGGGGCAGCAGGGGCGGTTGAGGACTTTCCTCCTGAAGGCAGAGAATAGGGGTGTGAAGGCAGAGAATGTCATATTTCGTTTTAGTTATTGTTTTTGTTATTAAAATGTGTCGTTTTCATTTTTGTTAATAACAAAATGTCATTTTTTGTTATTGTGGTCATTATTGGTATTGGTACCAATTTCAGATGAATATTTTATTTTTGGTATCGATTTCGTGCGCCAATGAAGAATTATTGTCAGAAGTACAACTCCTTCCCCTTCTCATTGTGATACAGAAAGAACTGCACACAATAATATAGACTGTACACAATATGTAGCTTTATTTATATAATATATACAGAATCTAAGCTAAACCTAACCTATGTATAATAAAAAAGTTCCTATCCTATAATCCTAATATATATAATAAAACAGCCTAGTATCTAAATATCTAATCTATCTATATCTTTCCTCCTGCCCCAGAGAAAATGGGGGAAACATTCTCTGCTTGGCTAAAGTTTTAGTGTGGGATGGGTCTATTGTCCATCGATTGGGGGATGGGTCTATTGCCCATCTATGGGGGATCTATTGCCATCCCCCACACACCTAGCTTTGTAGGCGACATGTCCCCCATAATAATTACACCCATGATTCAGGTCTATCAATGGGCGAGTCAGTTTGTGTTTGTCAAACATTAAGGGGACCAACACCGTCATTTCAAGATCAACACTGGTCTCTCGCCATTGCACAAGGCGTCAAAGAATTTCTCCCCAATACAAGTACGTCCAGAGGTTGAAGCAAACATGAAAGTTTTCAAAGCACCATTCAGAATGCAGAGATATTTATTTTTTTGTCATATAACTTTTCTTAATCAACTTTTTATCCACTGTATCCCTTCCAAGTTCCAACCAACATAATTAGCATTATCTAAATTAGTTATCATCCAGACTTACTTACTTCTTGGGGGGGAAAAAAAGGAGAGAGAGCAGGTTTTCTTATAAAATGATAGGTATAGCTATAGGCTTCCCCAGAACTATATGCATGGGCACATTTTGAGCAGATAATATTTTTTAATCCTAATTAAAAATAAAATAAAATCCTCTCCTACATGAAATGTTAAGATTCATGAATAAACTTATTTTCCTTGGGAGAGGTACAGAGTAACAATAAACTGATTTTTATTCTTATAGTGACTTCTTTTTTACATTTCTCATTTAGGTTCTTATAGAGTCAAGTCTAAAGAGAAGATGGTTGCTGTGTTGGTCCTAAATGTAAGAGACAGAGGGTGTTTTCAGACACGACAGTGGCATGGTTTAATCCACTTTTGCGCGGATTAAACTGAGTGCCACCATCACGCCTAGCAGCCCCTGCCACATGTTAACCTAGGCCATTATCTGGTTGGTGGTGGCATTAGCCCGGGCTGTGAGTCAGGACCATCCCCAACTCACATCCCAGGCTAAGCGCCACCGCCAAGCAGGTAAGGACTGCCCTACCGGGAGTAAATCAGGTCATCGCAGATGATGGCCCCACTGTACTTACCCCAGTCTGGAGTGGCAGCACTTCTAGGCATCCGTGGTAGTTGTCATTAGGGATGGGCAAACACGGTTCGGAAGTTTGGAGTTCGGACCGAACTCGACCAGTTCGGTCGACCGAATCAAACTTACGAACCGAACTCGATTTTCGAACCGAACCGAATTTCCGAACTCAGCTCTGTTCACCCATCCCTAAAAGATAATATTGCATTTAGTTCAATGGGGTTTGAATTTCTGAACTTTGTTCGGAAATTAGGAGTTCGAACCGAACTCGAATAGTTCGGTCGACCGAACCGAACTCAATCGAACTGAACTGAATTTCCGAACTGAACTGAACCGAACCGAATTTCCGAACTCGGTTCTGTTCGCCCATCCCTAGTTGTCATAGGTCGCCATGGCTGTCCATCAGGGCAGGGGGGGCGGGCGGTTCCGCGTAGCGTAGGGGTGGGGACATGCAGATGCTCATCTGTGTGTTTCCCCGCCCCCTCCCTGGTCCGGCTGCCGTAACATTTGTTCGGCAGCCAGGCAAGTCCTGGCCAGAGTGGTGGCTTCCGCCACAGCCCAGAGCAGTCTGTGACTGTGGCGGAACCCGTCGCATCTGAAAACACCCTGAGACAAAAGGGTTTAACTCAGGGATGGGGAGCTTCAGGCCTGGGGGCCAACTAGACATATTTCTGTATGGCCTCTTTCCAGTTCCTGAATCTGTCCCCTGGATCCAGATCCTACCTCCAGGCACTGGAAAAACTGAGGTCAGGTTAAGGGAACAGAGATGAGAGCATACATGGGGATGGATCCACGGCACAGGTCCATGACGTGGACTTTCCTCTTCCTGAGCACACCCTTTACACACTCCCACCCCCAACTACTATGCGACTCTTGGAGCTTGTACTAATTCTCAAAATGACCCCTGGAAGGAAAAAGGTTCACCACTCCTGGTTTAGATCACATCCTTTATAGGACCAATTTCTGTTGCTGAGCAGGCAAGGTTTTGGGCCACATAGGGTTCTTCTATACAAGGTCATACTGTACAACCTCCCCTTTCGTTTCTCATCTTTCAATCCCTTGTCTTAAAAGGGTTACTGTACCAACACTTTAAAAAGATGAGTGTAGGGACTAAAATTCATAACGATACCTGATACCAAAAACAATGGACAACATAAACATTTGGGCTACACATGCTTTTGTTGAAACATGTAACAGCTAGCCTGATGTTTACACCTACATCTGACGTGTTCCCTTGACTGTATTTAAATGTTCTGAAATGCTAACTACCCTTTCCCCTTGAACCTCCTTTCCCTAAAGCCTCTTCCCAAGTGTTTGCTATTATGCACCTATTCTATCCTGCATTTACTTTGCCATTTGAGTATTGGATTCTCCTCGTTGCCTGTCCTGCATTTGCACAGTCAGCTGATTTTTTACTTGTTTGAGGAACATAAGAACATCATTAGTGCCATACTGGGTCAGACCCATGGTCCATTGAGCCTATCACGTGTCTCTGACAGTGGTCAACTGACCAATCTCAATCGCCTGGAGAAGTACCCAATAGGTCACAATGGAGCAATCCATTCCCTGTTGTTCACTCCAAGCTTCCGACAGTAAGAGGCTACATTCCTCAATGTAAGGGCCCTGTGCGGCCCAAAAGCTTGCACACCAGTCTCTCACTAACAGAAATTGGTCGAGGTAGGGCTAAGAGAAGAACAAGTATTCCCATTCTGCAAAGAAACACCAAATAGGAGTGCACATGTCATTTTTGTTAATACAATAATGATTATGAAAATTGTCATTTTCATTATTGTTATTGCAATAACAAAAACGACAAAAAATAATAATGAAAATAAAAATGAAAATGACATTTTGTTTTTTAAATAAAGGGAAAACACTGAAAAATGTATTTCCAGCTATAACTTTTTTGTTTCTTATTCAATTCTGATTAAACTTGGGGAGGTTATGCCTGAAGTGGAGGGAACTGTGTGTACCATGTTTCACAAATATTAGATAATGGTAACTTATTGTAGAAGCAATTGAATTTTGTGATTTTAAGAAAAGCTCTATACACATTCATGGCTACAACATCTTTATCTTCAAACCAATTTGCATGAAACCTGTGAATATTATGTCCCTCCAAAAGCTGAACATACCTGCCAATTATCAGAAAGAGTGGATAAAGGGTTCTGATGGAATAAGACATTAACTTGAAAATACATTTCCAGCTGTAACAAGTTTATATTGCATCATGTTTTCAGGTTATGTGGCAGGAATGTATCACATACATTCCCTGTTATCTCTGCCAAACTACAGGACAATTTGATAAAGGGACCCAATTTTATAAGCAATTGAAGTTGTCCCCTTGAAGACCATTAATTAGATAAATAGCAGCACATGCAGTGCCAGTCAGAGGCAGGCACCTGGCATGGCAGGGGGAGGGAGGCTGTAGGAGGGAGGATGTGGAACAAACCAAAAGACTGACAGACACATTCACTGGCCAATTACTGCATGCTTACAGCTTTACAGGACCAATCGGTAGTGGGTGGCTTTGAGGTGGGCATAGGGGGCGGTCCTGAGGCGGGAATAGAAGGGGCATACCTGGGACTTTGGGGATAGAATCCCCAAAATCAGGAGACATAGTTTATACATCCAGGATGGCCAATTATCATCACAATCACATCCTGCAGCACTTTGACAGAGAACATAAGAGAATCTCTATTGGCTCTTTCCTAAACAGATGTTTCCGACTTCCCAGTAAGAAGTGGGGGAGAGAAGTTGGGATGGTCACAGCACAGAATTAGGATATTTGGTTGACATTTCTGCTGGCCAATTGACATCACAAACCAATCCTATACCACAGTGACATGTAAGACAATCCCTGGCATAGGCTCCTTCTCTGCATATCCTGTGCAGACATATACAATTTTGACCCTTTATCACATCTCTCTGATATTTGTCAGAGATGATCATGAAAGTGTGATATACAGCCCTGCAAAATTTCATGTACTGGACTACATGATGGACTACAAAGATGTTACAGTCAGACATACATTTATAAGTTAATTGCTTATACCACCAGGACCCTTTATCCAATCCTTCTGAAAGTTGTCAGAGATAGTAAATATGGGAAGGGGTGTAAACCTGCCAAGTTTCATCAACGTTAAATATGAGGCAAAGAAGCTAAGAATGTATCTGACAATGTTTGCAAAATAATATAATTCAACTGCTACTAAAATTGGATTCCTTTTTCCAATCATTTTGGAATTTGGTACACTTAATGCCTTCCATTGGAGGTACAATCTCTCCAAGATTCAGCCAAATATAATGAAAGACTAAAACGTTACAGCCTAAAATGTGCTTTTCATTGAAACCAATGGAAAACGGAAATGAAAGCAAAACCGAATACAACAATTTGATATCTATGAAAACAAAAATGACAGATTTAAATAATGAAAACGAAAAAACAAAAACAACATGGGCCCCTGTTGCACAACTCTAATACCAAACTTTTAGGAGCAGTGCACTTGCAACTGTTCGTCGGTCTTTTTCAGTCTCTGGTGATTCTACACTTCCACCCTTGTCGAGATTGACGCCTGTTATTTTTTTTGTCATTTCATTTCCCATCCATTTAATCACTTTCTGGCTTTTTAAAAAACATTTAATCACTTTCTGGCATTTTCCAGTCATCTCTGTCACTTTTCGGGACTTTTATGGCAGTTTAACAAGAGTTTTATGACACTTTTATGGTAATTTGCAGCACTTCCCCAGCCCTTAGGTATTCCCCATGGGCAGCAAATGCATTATCTATTTCAGTTCTAACCCAGGGGCAGTCTCCATTGTACTTGTTCTTTGGCCTGTGTATGTTTGGTCCTGTTTAAACCTAAAAAGTACTTGGAAAAACAGGTGTACCTGACGAATTTCCGCTACCCAAATTGACCTGGCCTCCCTCATCCATGCCTTCGTCACCTCGAGGCTCGACTACTGCAACGCGCTCTACGTGGGGCTTCCCTTGTTCTTGGTTCAGAGGCTGCAGCTAGTGCAGAATGCGGCGGCTCGTCTTCTTACGGGGACGGGCCGCCGGGAGTATATTACACCAGTGCTCCGAGCTCTGCACTGGCTGCCGATAGCGTGCCGAGCCAAGTTCAAGTGATGATCTATAAAGTTGGTGATGATCTATAAAGCCCTACATGGTCTCGGCCCCTTATTGTATTTTAATGCCTGGAAGCCGCCCCGAGCTGCATGGCAGGAGGGGCGGGGTAAAAATTTATAAAATAAAATAAAAAAAATAAAACATCAGCACCTGATTCTGGGACATCAGGTACCTGAATTGGGTCACAATGTCGAATTCTGATCCTGGAACATCGATTTCCAGTACTGATATTTCTACTTCTGACACCCATTTATTGATTTTCCTTCCCAGAAACTCTACTTCCGGCCCCAGAAAATTGACTTCCATTCCCGATTTTTTAATTTCTGTCCCAATATTTCGGTTTTCTGACCCAATATACCAATCAGTAATTGAAAAACCAAAAAAAATCAGTACTGAAAGTTACTAATTTTGGGGGTTTCCATGTACCCAACCAGTACCCAGGTAATCCATCAGGCACTCCATGTGGTATCCCCCAAATGCCAGCATTATCCATGGGTACAAAAATAAGTACCTGTTCCAGCTTTAGCCCTGTTGCAATGCATTCACTCAGCTTCTGATTTCCTTGCATTTCAAAGACCCCCTGTTTGCATCAGGGGGCAGAGAACATCAGAGCAAGGAGCAGGGGAACAGTAGGGACAGCAGGACAGCTGCACCAGAGCTTACAAGCCTGGGGACCCACACACAGGTAGAATGCATATGCACACTGGAGCGGAGTGGCCCATCAGGGGGCCCGTTCTATGGGTCGATTCCCACCTAGCAACGCCCCTGTCAAGGAGCACAGGGAACGGTAAGGATTTCACACAACATCCAGAATGGGGGTTTGTGCTGTTACCTACCCTAAAAGAGTGACACATGCGCGAGCCTTGAGTCTCTCTTCCATCATGGGAATCACCATTTGGAGTGACCTGCAAGAGAAGCGATTCCTCTGCTCGAGATTTTCAGCTCCTGCTATAGGAGACTTTGCCTGAACGACAAATATATTTTTTGATCAACACTACCGCAGCAACCTGTTGTCTTTCATAATAGCTTTCCCCTTGGGAGTTTTCAGAAGCAGACTCGGGAAGGCGTTTCCATTTTGCATATTCAACTACACACATGGTGACTTTGCATTTTCATCTTTTTGATTTTTCGGGTGGGTGTGTTTGCTCGTGTGCGTGTGTGTGTGTGTGTCTTTGTTTTTTAAAAATAAATAAATTAAAAACCGTATCCATCTGTTTCATAGCTACTACAAATGCTTGTTTTCTGTCCAATAATTGTCATTAAAACTGGGAGGGGGAGAAGCCAGCTCTGTAAATGTAAAATTTCCCCTACTTTCAACGCTACAAGTTACAAAGCTAGCCATTTTTTTTCTCTCCCCCTCCTGGTTTGCTTTTACACATCCTGTATCTGGCCCTTAGCAGGAGTGGCGTGCGTTCTGGTAATTATTCAATTGTTGCAAAGAGTAGAACAAGTCAGGATGAAAGTTCCCTCTGCCTGGAGGTTGCAGTAATTTATGCGGCTTCCTCTTCCCCAGTTTCCAGATGATACGTATAAATGATAAGAGTCCTTTGATATCATTCCCGCTCTCCCCCCACCCTTTAGATTTGCTTACTTCTGCGGTGTCTAAGGTCCTTTTTACACGAGACAGGCCCACTCATGCCGACACAGATCTGCTCCGTGAGCATGAGTGGGCGCAGCCCATGCAACCACCGTGGCAGGCGGGTCGGGATGCGTGCACACTCCCGCAGGACACCCATCTCCACTCATAGCCCACCCACAGAGCAATTGGACAGAATGGCAATTGCTCCATGCATGGAGGTGGGTGTGCACTCATTAGGGATGGGAATTTTGGTTTCGGATAGAACCGAAATGACCTGAAAGTGGCCATATTGGATTAATCCAAAATCTTAGTTCTTTTTCGGTTTCAGTCGATTCTCATCTTTTAAACTGATTTTTTGTTTCAGATTTTTAACTTTGTGGTTTGTCCTCATTGACTTCAGCGGGGAAAAATGCATGCAAAAAATCCAAAACAAATCGAAACCGAAACAAGAACCGAAACACGAGAACCAAAACTGAAAGAAACCAAAACCATTTTTTTCCGCAGAGTTCCACCCCTAGTGCCCGTGTAACACCTCGCCCACCTCCCCTGCACCAGTGTGGACACCCATCACCCCCGCACCTGTGCCTGTTTAAAAAGGGCCTTACTAGGAGGTCACTGTATGGATTCAACTGTGGTAAACTGCCACAACAAACAAAACAAATCAGAACGTTGATTACTGCACACTTGTTCACACAACACCCTCCCCTCTTGTAAATTTACCACTTGTTTCTTACCCTTTTGCAATGCATCCACCCTGCTGCTGATTCTCCCTCATTTCAATAGCCCACATTTTGCATCGGTGTCAGAGACCAAGGGATCATCAAGGAGGACAGGAATTGGCAAAACATTCACACAACACTCAGAAGGTAGGTTTGGGCCACTACCCACTGTAATGAAGAGCTGTGTGAATGAACCCTGATCATCTGCAAACGAAGGATTCAACTTGACCTTTTAGTGCCAACAGCCCCAAATTCGCAGCAATGTCGTTCTTAGGTTAGTGACTTCCTGTTTTGCCAATTTCCTAATTTCCGTGTTACCGATTTTATGTTTCTGGTTTACTGTTTCCGAGTTTTCATCTGTTGTTTAATTACTCAGTTTTAGCCAATAGCTTTGAATCTGCACAGGTACAACACACCTTCCCCCCCACCACCACCACTTTTGGAGTACATAAGAGCACTGCCCTCCATTGGATGTGTGAGTTGTTGAAGGAGACCAATTTGTGACAAGGGTAAAGGCAAATAATGCATGGATGGAAATAGTCCGAAATGTGAAAATGCATGAAATGCACAAATAGTAACACAGCAGCGCGGTATCAATAACATGGTACTGGTAATAGTAACTGGGTAACGTGTAACTCAAATAACTGGGTGGTAAATGGGTCGAGCTATTTATAGGCTGACAGCTGCTACTATTGTTATCCTATTGGCTCACAGTAGTACCCAAACCCCATTGGCTAGTTCACAATGCTCCCAACCAAGGCTGTCATTCTCTGTTGCCAGAGGCAATTTCTGTGAAAATTTGGCAAAGTGCATGTTCGTAACTAATGTTACACAAATGGATTAATAAGGAAACAATTATCATTTGCTTTCATCCATTTCTGTTTAAAAATAAAAACCTGTGCATGTGCAGAACAGTCCCAGTGACCTAAAAACCCTGAAAACAGTGGGATCATTTACGACCCCCCCCCTCCCCCACAAAACGAAGAGGTTTGGATGAATAAAAACGCAAACAAAGATGGCGGGAGTGCCTTCAGTGCACCACTGGCAAAGTGTCAAATTCCTAGGGATGGGCGAACGCGGTTCAGAAGTTCAGAGTTTGGACCGAACTTGACCAGTTTGGTCGACTGAACGGAACTTCCGAACCAAACCAAATTTTTGAACCGAACCGAATTTCCGAACTCAGCTCTGTTCTCCAATCCCTAAAAGATAATGTTCCATTTAGTTCAATGGGGTTTGAATTTAGTTCGGACCGAACTCGAATAGTTCGGTCGACCGAACCAAACTTCTGAACCGAACCGAATTTCCGAACTCGGTTCTGTTCGCCCATCCCTACAAATTCCCCCCAAATTACTGCAATCATGGTAACCCAGAATTCATGAGGCCTTGCTTCTAACCATTCATAAAACATACTCCTCACCTTTGCAACATGCTTAAGTTATCCCTGGATATTGTATTAACCCTTTATACTTGCACTTTAGATATTCTCTCTCTCTCTCTCTCTCTCTCTCTCTCTCTATATATATATATATATATATAGGGGGGGCATCGTACAGGGAATTTGGCAAAGGAACCCCCAGACGTTGATAGGAAAAGCCCCAGACGTTGTTTATCTGCAAATGTTACTCCCCAGACTGTCCTTCCCCTGCCCTGTCTACTCATCTGCTTGAATTTTTTTTCAATGAAAGATAAATTCAGCAAAAGATAGCAGCTTTAATAAATGATAAAACAGCCAGTAACCAAGTGGATACGGTGATGGACTTGGAAGACCAATGTTCAAGTCCCACCTTAGCCCTGAATTCACTGGGTGGGCTGGGACAAGTCACTATCAGCCAACCTCAGTTCTCGACCTGTACAATGGGAATAAGAATAATCACCCTCACAGGGTTGCTGTGAGAGTCAACTAATTAAGGATTATAGAACACTTTGAATAATGAAAGTGCTATCTGAGTGATTAATAATAAATAGGAAATATTGGGGGGGGGGGAGTATTAATTCTAATTAAGTCTACTGAACCTCCTTCTCACCCACTCTGGCGATGTTTTTAGGAATTTTTATTCTCAATTTTTAGTCTGTGGCAACGGCAATTGAAAAAAATTTCTCTTACCTAATCTTACCTAATTCCACACATTTAGATGAGGCAATCCATTTTTATTAATTATTAATTATTATTATTTCCTGTCACATTAGGTGACCCAAACACCAAAATGTCTGTTTTCAACTAGTAGAAATAGGCAGACAACTGCAAGGGAAAATGCTTAATAATTATTTTTATTGAAACTTTTCATATACAATTTTGGGTAGCTAAAAAAAGGAATCACCCCCCATATTGCTCAGGTCTCCCCTCATCATTATCCTGTTCAGATAACCAGAAAATTGCTTCTCTTCCTTTGCTCTACCAAGTCCAAGGTATTAAGAACTCACATGTGCCTTGGCCCGTAGATTTAAAGGAACAATTATTGACATTCCTAAGAGAGAACTCTTTTAATTCACCAAATATTATTCATCGAAATGCTACAAAAAGTGGCAGTTTTATTCTGATCCTAATCTATAAAGCTTTTTTTTTTTTTGTCTATCTTTAAAGCTATGGTTATCTTGAAGTGCTTAGTCTCATATTCGTTGCTTCTATAATTGGACAACATAGAACAATGGGAGATTTACTAGTTTATTAAGAACCAAAATGAATGTAATCCAATATCACCCTTTGTTGAAAGCCACCTACAAAAGAATTGCATGAGGATGTGAAATGAATAATCCCCGCCCCCTTGAAATAACTATAATCTGTTCTCGGGCCCGTAGAAGGGTAAAATGGAAGTATTTGGGAGGGAAATTACAGGTTGTAACAGCCTTACTGTATCTTTAAATTACATTTAAAAAACTGGGGCCACTTCTTGTTAGGTGCCATCATTAAATCCCTTCTGGAAACTGTTCTGAATACCACAAATTGCAAACAGGGCAAGAGAACCGTCCCTCAGGAAGCTGCCATTTAAGATGGAACTAAGGTCTTAATCCTGCAAAGAGTTGAACACAACGCTTAAAATCACAGAGGTCAGTAAGCCTGTGGGTGTTAGAAGGGCTCCCCACCCCTTGTATTAAGCTGCTACTCTGCTTTGACTAGATGGCCCTAAGAACCTAAGAAAATATACCGGGTCCCACCAATGGTCCATCGAGCACAGCGTCCTGTCTCCAACAGCATCCAGTCTCGGTTGCTTAGGAGACGTATCCAGTCAGGTCAGAACGGAGTGACCCATTTGCTGCCATTCACTCCCAGCACCCAACGGTCAGAGCGTACATCCCGGACCCCTAACCTACTTGGCTAGTAGGAATTAACAGATCTACCCTCCAAGAACTTGCCCTCCGAGACCATGTCCTCTGGCAGCAAGAGCCACAAGTTAATTGTTAATGTTATTTGTTTTAAAACTGCTGCCAGTTAGTTTCATGGAGCGTCCTCTAGTTCTAATACTATCTGAGAGGATAAACAACAGCTCCCTATTGACTCATTCCAAGCCACTTACAATTTTATAACTTCTATCATATACTCTCTCTTCTCAATCGTATCTTCTCCAAACTCAAGAGCCCGAACCGATCACGTCTCTCCTCATACAGAAGCCATTCCATAGCCTTGATCTTTTCGTTCCCCTTCTCTGTACCTTTTCCATTTCTACTATGCCATGTTTTTGAGATGGAGAGACCAGAACCGCACCCAATATTCAAGGAGTGGTAGCACCATAAATTGATTGGTGACATTGGGCCATTTTCACACAGGCACTCGTAACACTGATCAAATGGGGGTTACATTTTATTATACATGTTGCAGGGCACACCTGCAGCCCTGCAACATGTATAGTAAAATGTAACACCCATTTGATCAGTGTTAGTGAGTCCGTGTGAAAAAGGCACAAATGGTATTTTCTGCTTGTTTATTCACTATCCCTTTCCAAATAATTCCTAACATTGTTTGCCTTTTCAATTGCGGACGCACATTCTGACAAGGTTTTCAAGTAATTGTCCATGATGGGGCCCTTCCCATGCCTTGCGGATCCCACACACGCACACTGTTTCCGTGCGGCACAATGTGCCGGCAATGGGCATCCACGCGGATTCGTCACAGGTGTGTATACACAGCTGCACGCAGGTCCACAGGCCGTGGGATCAGTCCCACCGACTGTAAGATCCTTTTCCTCAGTGGTAACCCCCAATTTAGAAACCAGCATCAAGTAGGTATCGTTTGGATTATTTTTCCTTATGTGCATCACTTTGTGCTTGGCAACATTACATTCCATCGGCCATTTCATTGCCCAGTCACCCAGGGTAACTATTTTCAGATGTGATGGGCCTGGAGGATCCCGGTCTCAGATCCCGGTCTCGGATCCCGGTAATAGATGAAGCCGGCCGTCCTTTAGATGTGCCGGCTCCATCACGCTAGGGAATCTCAGAGGGGGCGGGGCCATGCGGTACAACGTGTGTCTGCACAGCCTCGCCCCCATGCGCCCACAGCTGCCTGCCCTCAGGGAGATAGGCAGACAGAGCAGCCAATGTGGCCGCTGAGCCCAATCCTGTACCTAAGTCCGGACCACGATCAGGAACAGGGCAAGGTAACGCACGACTTTTGCCCCTTTCCTGATCATGGTTCAGCTAACCACAGTTCTGGGCAGAAGGCCGTCCTCAACCCCAGAACCGTGATTAGCTTTGACCTCCGCCACTGAGGTGAACATCCGGTGGGGCTCAAACAGACGTGCCCCTGATCGCAGCCACCACACTGAATCAATTGTGATTCAGTGTGGTTCGCTGTGATCACGTAACGTCCGACAATACCCACAGGGTAATTTCAGACGTACTGGGCCTCCAGGCCCAACACGCTGAACCCTGGACCGAGATCCATTCCAGATCCTGGTCCGTGATCATGCCGGCTGCCCTTTAGATGTGCCGGCCTGATCGCAGTGGGAAATCAGGGAGGGGGTGGGGCTGTGTGGCGTTATGTGCGGCTGCTCAGTCCCACCCACCCCTTCCATGGCCACCCGCCCTTGGGGAGACGAGTGGGTGCCGTGGCCAATCAGGTTGCTGCGCCCAATCCCGTCCCTTGGTTGGCACCTGATTCTGGGACAGAGCTGGGTAACAGTCATCATTACCCACAGTCATTCCCAGCCCCGTCCCGGATTGTGGCCTAACCAACCACAGTTCTGGAGGTGAGGCCAGCCGCACCTAAGGGTGTGCATGTCGTTTTCATTATTACAATAACAATAATGAAAATTGTCACTTTCATTATTGTTATGGCAATAATTAAAACAACAAATAATAATAATGAAAATAGAAATGAAAACAACATTTTGTTTTTGAAATAAAGGGAAAAAACTGAAGAATGTATTTCTGGCTATAACATTTTTGTTTCTTATTCAATCCTGATGAAACTTGACTATCATGTGCCCCCAATGGAGGACATAATGCATACCAAGTTATGAAATGATTAGATAAAGGAAACCTATTTTAGAAGCAATTGAACGTTGTGATTTTAAGAAAAGCTTTATAAACATTCACAGCTACAACTTCTTTATCTTGCATCCAGTTTGTATGAAACCTGTGATTATTATGTCCCTCCACAAGTTTAACACTTCTGCCAATTTTCAAAAGACTGAATAAAGGGTACAGATGGTATAAGACATTAACTTGAAAATACATTTCCAGCTGTAACATATTTATATCCCATTCTGTTTACATGCTATTTGTCAGAAATATATCACATACCATCTCCATCATCTCTGCTAAACTACAGGACAATTTGATAAAGGGACACAATTTTATAAGCAATTGATGTTGTCCCTGTGAAGACCATTATTCAGATAAATAGCAGCACATTCAGTGCCAGTCAGAGGCAGACACCTGGCATGGAAGGGGGAGAGAGACTGTAGGAGGGAGGATGTAGAGCAACCCAAAAGACTGACATACAGATTCACTGGCATTACTGCAAGCTTCTAGCTTTACAGGACCAATTGGTAGTGGCTTCAAGGTGGGCATAGGGGGCAGCCCTCAGACAGGCATAGAAGGGACATAACTGGGACTTTGGGGATAGCATCCCAGCAATCAGGAGACATAGTTTACACATCCGGGATGGCCAATTATTATCACAATCACATCCTGAAGCACTGTGACAGAGGACATAAGAGAATTTCTATTGGCTCTTTCCTAAACAGATGTTTCTGACTTCCCCGTAACAAGTGGCGGAGAGATGTTGGGATGGTCACAGCACAGAATGAGGATATTTGGTTGACATTTCT
>QEPC01011609.1:365289-377492 GCA_003113815.1 Sphenodon punctatus | reverse complement strand
GGGGGGGGGGGATCACATTCACCACACAAACGGCGGTCCCAGCGGGACTGGCGCCATTTGCGTGGTGAATGTGATTCCCCCCCGTGATGAAGGGGACCGTAACGTCTGTCCCCAGACCACGGCCTGGAATCCGTGGCGGGATTCCAGGCCGTGGTCAATGTGGGCGGGTGCTGTGGCCCCATTGGCCGCGGCGCCCTCCCCTCTCTCGGAGGGCAGGCAGCCGGGGCAGCGTGGGGGGGTGGGGCTGTGCAGCCGCACACTGCGCCGTGCAGCCCCACCCCCCCGGATTCCCCGCTGGGATTGGCCACCGCGTCTGTTGGCCCATTACGCGGTGGCCCCGGTGGGGAATCAAAGGGGTGATTCCATGCCGGGGCCAATCGGCCCCATCACATCTGAAAATACCCCATGTTTCAGCCAAATATAGTGAAAAACAAAAAAGTTACCACTGAAAATGTGTTTTACATTGAAACCAATGGAAAACAAAAGCAAAAATGACATATTTTAATAATGAAAATTGAAAACAAAAACAACACGGGCCCCTGGTACACACCTCTACAGAACTGTGGTCAATTTGATCCCGGCCGGGTGTTCACTGTGGTGAACATCTGGCCGGGAGCAAATAGACATGGGGTGTTTTCAGACGTTACGGGGCCCGTTGGCCCCATACCGAAAACACCCAATCCATCCCCCGCCGGGGTCACCCCATCACACCATATCAGACGTGCTGGGGGGATCCCGGTAGGGAATCTGGGAGGGGGCGGGGCCGCGTGGCGCAACGTGTGGCCGCACGGCCCTGCCCCCTCCACGCGCCTTGCCGCCCGCCCTCTGGGGAGGCGGGCGGGCGGCGGGGCCAATGAGGCCACCGCATCAGGCCGGATTTATTTATTTATTTATTTATTTTCCAAATTTATACCCCGCCCCTCCTGCAACGCAGCTCGGGGCGGCTTCCAACAATAAAACAATAAAATACAATAAAATTCATTTAAAACAATCAAATATTAAATATTAAATATAATCCCGCCGGTGATCCCGGGCCATGGCGCCCGACCAGACGAGACGCCGGGGTTCACCCCGGCGTGGAATTGCATTCGACACGCGACGGCCTCCGGCCCCGCTGCTTCGGCCGCTCACGTGGTGAATGCAATTCCACGCCACAGTAACATCTGGGGGGAAACATCCATTTCCCCCAACAGACGTTCGGAGATCACAGCCACCACGCGGAATTGAGCGTGGTTGACTGTGATATCGTAACGTCTGAAAATACCCATGCATGGGATTGCTGCCACCACACCGAATCCACTGAGGTGTAGTGTGGTTAGAAGTATTCCCATCACGTCTGAAAATACCCCCAGTCTCAAAAGATCATCCTGTAATTCCTCACAGGGAGGGGAGCGTCCAGTTCATGGATCTATTTAATCTCTTCAGGCACATGCCCTCATCTCCACTGCCTTGCCCCTGAGCACTGTTTAGGGGGTAGGAGCTAGATCTTTGGGATGAACCAGAAATTGGAAAAGAGGCAAAATAAAAACTGGCTGCAGGCCAGTTGGGCCACGCTTCTTCTCTGTCCCATGGCTTTCATTCTTTACGAGTGACTTGAGAACAGGTGAGCTGCGTGAAACCATACTGGGTCAGACCAATGGTCCGTCTAATCTAGTAGCCTGTCTCTGACAAGGGCAAGTTTGGGTTGCTTTGGAGAAGCACCCTACTGGTCATAGTGGCGTGATTCATTCCATTCCCTGCTATTCACTTTAACCACCTGGCAATCAAGAGGTCCCGTCCCCTGACCAGCCTGACTAATAACCATTTATGGAGCTATCTTATAAGAATTTATCTAATCCTTTCTTGAATCCAGCTATTACTATGAATCTTCACAACAGCTTCTAGCAATGCTTCTTACAGGTTAATTGCGTGAAAAAGTATTTCCTTTTATTTGTTTTAAATCTGCTGCCAGTTAATCTTGTTATCCTCTGGCGGTGACTTCCACAGGTTAATTGCACATTGTGAAAAAATAAAAATCCCTTTGACTTGTTTTAAATCTGCTGTCTTTTCATCTCATAGGATGTCCGGATGCTGCATATTAGAGACCAAGGAGACGTCAAGTTATTTATTCTGAATGGGATCAATTTCAGTTTCCAAAGGATCACTTCCAAATGGCTAAGATGAACCTTTCCCAAGATCTGCACTAGGAATTCTATCCATTCTGTATCACCCATTGCCTTGAAGTATTAAACCTCACCATTATTTTTACCCATCATGTTAGAATTAATAACAAGGCAACATGGCTTTGTATTGTCTTTTCTCAACACTCCTACCTGATCCTGTTTTTCCCCCCCAGATGCTTATAAGAGGGGAAAAAAATCTGAAGAATAAATTGAATTAACGCTTGTAGACCCAAAAGAAAGAATGCATCTATTATAAAATAAAATCTCTTTTAGCAGCTATTAGAATGCATTAAAAAATATTCCCAGGACTCTGCCCTCCAGTTATGTTGCAAAAGCCATGCAAATAATAGTTGTGGATAAGCGCACAACGGTGACAGTCAATATTGTACTTCCCAAGCTAGCACTCATTATTCTTTACAGAACTCATGCATTTTGTGAAAGATCAAAAGATTTACATATCATATGGAGTGCTTTAGGGAGAGGCTTGCTGAGCACTTTAAATGCGCAATGTTCCACAGCCATTTAAATACAGATTTCATTTCGCTCTTTGGCGTGAAAGAAAAAGACAAGATCCAGTCAAGGGATTTTTCTTTTTCTTTTTTTCCCCTCTCCACATAATAAAATACGCGTTTCATTTTGTGCACACAGAAATTTCACCTTTTTCCCTGTGTGTTATTGAATATTTAGCTGTGCTCAACACTAGGCAAAGATGAAAGTCCCTTGGTCTTAGTTAAGATGGATGAGAATTTGGGCAACCCCCAAAGAACATCACACTGAAACGGATATCGGTTACGGTTACCATTGTTTTTTTGTGGTAACTGTCTGAACTGATAATGATTGGTGACCAAAACTATTTATTAACTAGTGGTTTAACTGAGTTACGTACTTACCACCACATTACTGTATTACTGCTTTACACCATTTATGGGTCTCCACACTTCATTTAACCATCCATTCCATGCCTATAGGCTAGTTTCATTTGCCCATAATTCTTTTCCTGTTTACCCCCTGAAGCTTGGTTTCAGATTTAACTCAGTTTCCCATTAGATACCTGGTTCAAATCTGTTGGATGCAGCTTTGCTATAGATTTGGATGTAAACCAGAAATGACGGAAAGCAGAAAAGCAGTACATTGTTTATGTGGTACATTGTTTACAGGGCAATGGTAAAATAGTATAAATTGTTAAGTTCCATGAAATCAGAATGGCCACTGAAATTCTAGTTGGAATTTTGATTGGAATACATTTCTGATTGGATGCTTTTTTTGCCCATGCAAAAGTGTTCAAAGTGTTGGCGCACTCAGGACTTATATAGTGGGTCAGGGACCAAGGCCACCCACATAGCCAAACACCAAGCTTCAGAGCCTGTGGAAGGGAGTGGAGGAGGCTCAGACCATCTTCTGCCACTGCTGCACTGCTGGGCTGGGAACCAAAGCCACACACGTGGCCAAACACTGCATTGCAGAGCCGAGTCCATGGAAGGAAGCAGGGTGCACAAAAAGTGATTTCAGCTGGCCCAATGGAAGCTCCGAAAAGTGAGGAGCTAGCAGAGCCAGTAGCCCAGGGGAAGCTCCGAAAAGTGAGGAGCTAGCAGAGCCAGTAGCCCAGGGGACGCTCCGAAAAGTGAGGAGCTAGCAGAGCCAGTAGCCCAGGGGAAGCTCCAGAAAGTGAGGAGCTAGCAGAGCCAGTAGCCCAGGGGAAGCTCCAGATAGAGAGGAGCTAGCAGAGCCAGCAGCCCAGAGCCATACTAGGGGAAGGAACTAGCCAGAGTCACCGGTGAGCTGCTGTTGTTAAAAGGCCCCAGCATACGCAGCAAGCGATGATGTGTTTGCTTCCCTTAGTAACTGCAAAGCAAATAATTGCTAATCTTCCTGCCTGCCTTTTGCTGTGTATCCCTGGGCCCACAAAGAGGAGCTGCCAGCTCCACAAACCACTTTTTCAGTGCTGGCTGTGCCAGTCAGCTCCACTCCTGGGCCAGCCCCCTCTCACCTGGGCTGGCCCATCTGGCTTGGGCATATCAGCCCTTGGCCAACACAGGGGCCAGTTCCAGGAATGGGTGGGCACAAAACTGCCCCCACTTAGGGCGGGAGCATCTCTTCTATCTCTTCCCCAATATTTCTTAGCGTTCTGTTAGTGAGTTTGAATCTCACTTGCACAGATTGTCCAGTCTCTATTCCCTCCCCCTCCCCCCACGACCAGCTGTTAGTTGTCTGAGTACTGTGCACACACTTGTCCCAGGCCCCTAGCCACCACGATCAGCTGTTAGGCGGTGTGCGCACTTTCCCCAGGTCCTCCTCCCCCACGATCAGCTGCTAAGTTGGTGGGAGGAGCACATGCGCTTCTCTGCACCTCCACGGCTGCCGAGCAGCAGCGGGCCCAATCCTGCAGCGGAGCAGGAGTCAAGGCATCCAGCCCCATGTGACCAGCTCCTCTGCCCACCCCAGGGGATGGAAAGGCTGGTGATGGCTTCGGGGAGGGGGGGGGACAGATCGTGAGGCCCGCTCTCCACGGTGGCCGAAAGTTCACCCTCCCCATGGCAGGCACCCTGTCTTCTGTGGCTGTACCCAACATTTGTAACTTTTGGATTATTACTACTACTAATAATAATAATTAATAATGATAATTTAATTTTTATACCACACACCCCACCCCTTACATGGCACTCGGAGCACTGCACAAAAAAAGGTTAAACCATATAAACACTATAACACAATTTAGATCATTAAATTTTTTTAAATGGGCCAGGCCAAGAGGGAGGACAAAATACACTGAGGGCAACAACAGTGGATCATAAAAGCACCTAGAAAAAAAATAATACATTTTCAGGTACTTTTTAAAAGTAAGGGGGGAGGAACTGAGACGAACATCCGGCGGGAGCAATTTCCACACAGAGGGGGGCCCGCTACAGCCAAGGCCCCACCGCCTGCCGACTTCAGACGTAATGGCAGAAACCCCATACAGAACTAAATACACCAGAACTTAACATATACTATTAGTACTTCTCCATACTCTTCCCCCCCCCACCCCCCTGTCTTCTGATTTGGCTTGTGAGATCTAGTGCTCTTACATTGTCCCCCCCCTTTCTACCTTTTTCTCTGGCTCTATTCCCCACCTTTTCTCCTTTCAACCAACTCCCTGTTCTGCAAGATAAGAGCTGGGAGATGCCTCCCCATTTGATAAAGTTAACAGAGAGGTGACCCGTGAGGCTGTCCTTGAAGGCCGTTGGTGGTGCCCTTGAAGACTGCAGCTGGTGTGGAACACAGCGGTCTGCCTTCTGATGAGGGTGGGTCACCGGAAGCACATTACACCTGTGCTTCAGACTCTGCGCTGGCTTTCAGTAGTGTTCTGGACACAATTAAAGTGCTGGTTTTGATCCATAATAATCATCTTTATTTTTGTATAGGCCCCTCCCTGCCGCCCCCGCCATGGCACTCAGAGCACTTTACTAACACAACTTTTTAACCCTCACAACAACCCTGTGAGGTAGGTTAGGCTGAGATAATATTGTGACTGGCCCAAGGTTGTCCAGTGAGTTTCTGGCTAAGGCAAGACAAGAACCAGGGTCCCCTCTACCTTCCAGTCCAAGTACTACACTCTTAGCCATTACACGACACTGGCTCTTATAAAGCCCTAAATGGCTTGGGCCCAATGTATCTGAAAGACTGATTCCTCCCCGACGCTCCTTTGAAACAATTAAGGTCAGCTGAGAACAGCCTCATGTTAATTCCATCATGGCGCCAAGTTTGTACAGTCAAAGCCCACAGTGAGGCTTTCTGCATGGCTTCCCCTCAGCTCTGGGATTCCCTTCCCCTGGGATTTCACCAAATCCTATGCCTGAGAATCTGTGGGTAAATTTCAGATGTTACGGAAACGCCTTTCAACACAGTGGTTCCCCTGTGGGGGCGGCGTTTCTGGGAACGTCTGCTTGGTCCCAGCCAGGTGTTCGTCATGGTGAACCCCCGCCCGGGATCAAGCTTGACCACGGTTCTCGACCTCTGGCCGGCCGGAGGTCGAGAACCGTGGTTAGAGTGGCCACGATCCGGGACAGGGATGGCAATGGCAGCACTGCACATCTGCTCGCCAGCCCCGTCCCAGAATCAGGCCCCAACCATGGGACGGGGTCAGGCGCATTGGCCGCTGCATCCACCCATCTCCCCATGGGCAGGTGGCTGAGGGAGCGTGGGAGAGTGGGGCTGAGCGGCCCCTCACATTGTGCTGCACAGCCATGCTCCCTCCCTGCACAGCCCCGCCCCCTCCCCGATCCCCCTCAGGCATAAGGTAGCATGTCTAAAGGATGGACAGCCTGATCACGGACTGAGATCCGAGATGGATCCTGGTCTAGGGTTCAGCGTGGCGGGCCTCTGGGCCCGTCACGTCTGAAATTACCCTGTAAGAGCCAATGTAAGACCTTTCTACTTGGCCAGGCATTTGGTGGGTGAGGATAGGCTTGGGAGGGTATTTATTCATTTATACAATCATTTGACATCCCGCCCCCTCCTGCCTAATGGCAGCTCAAGGTGACTTACAAAAATTAAATTTTAAAATCATAAAACAATATAAAATATCAATAATATAAAACACGACCAAGGTGGAGCTAACCCTCCTCACCCCCCCAACCAAATCTCCCCACTCACTACCCAACTCCCCCACCAAAAGCTTGGTACAACAGCCAGGTCTTACACTGTTTTCAAAAGGAGGGAAGGTCCGGAACCAGATGGACCAGAAGGAGGTCCACAGGCTTGGTGCAGCCGCCGAGAACGCCCTCCCCTTAATTGCCTCCCAAAAAACTAGAGAGACCTCAAGAAGGGCACTCCCGTCCGACTGTAGGGGCTGAGTGAGAGGGGATCCCACAGGTAAGTAGGGCCCAGACCGTGTAGGACTTTATAGGTTAAAATCAACACCTTGAAATCGGGCCCATTTGGGCAGCCACGGCACACACGTGGCTCCAGTAAGTAAATCAAGGGGGGGAAAAAAATCTCTATCCAGAAAGGCTCGAGAACCAGAAATTTTCTCGAGTCTCATGGAAATCGAGCTGAGAAGCTCGATTTCTCAATGAAAATCAACAAAAAAAAAGACCAAGATTCAGCCCTAAGTCTGAACAGGCCGGAGGCAGTGGCTGACAAGGTCCAGATTTGTAGCTTCTCCAGCCCCTCTGAACTGCTTCCAAGGGTTCAGAAGTGGAGGTTCTGAGCCCCGGGACCTCTTTTTAAAAATTAAATACAAAAACAGATTAAGCTCTGGGGAGAAGAGCAAAGCAGAGCAGAGGAGGAAGAGAGCGGAGAGCGGGGAAGTGGGTGGAGTTAAAAAAATAACAAGTGGTGGGAGGAGGGTGCAAGGCGCGCAGTGTTGCCCCCCCCCCGAGCTCCCATCTAGCCCCATTCCTTTCAAGCATTGTGATGCCATAATGCCAGAAAAGGGGAGTGGCCACATCAGAAAGGGGAGGAGCAGAGCAGCTCTCTCACCCCTTGCCCACTCCTGGATGGAATTCGGCCGTCGTCCTTGGAGTGGAGTGAGAGAGTCTGTTTTTATTGGAAGTGGGTGTGGGTGTGATGGAAGCCCCCAAAGTACGGTTCAGTACTGCCTCTCCCCCTCCCCCCACCCACACCCATCCTTTAATCTGTCCCTGCAGGAATGAAACTTTTAACGCTTAACGTAGGGTAAAATCACACGTGTGACTGTGGCCTAGTGGCGGCCCGAACCAGCCTGGGGTGGGAAACTGAAGCAGACACAGTCTGGGTCTGGATGCCAAACAAATGCGTGCCTGGCCAGACAGACAGCCGCACAACCCGATGGGGGGGAAAACCAGACAGACAGCCCCACTCCCACGCTGCATCGTGGCCCTCCTCGCCCCCTGCCATGATGGGCAGCCATGGTGGCCAGTGATGGCTAGCTATGGCGGTCGGCCACGGCGGCTCTGACCCAGGTCAGCACACCAGCTTGGGAACAGACACGTAACTTGGCTGTGACCTGCTTTGGCCCGGTCAGGCCCAAACCCAGGCTGTGACCTTGGGGATGTTCCAAGGTCACGCCGACATGGCCTGGGGCAATCCCGTCCGGGCCAACATCTGGCAGGGTCTGAGCCTGAGCGTGACAAAGCAGGCCCCGGTAGCCCACTGTCATATCTGTTTTTACACATACTTTCCCCAAAGCTTAGCTAACTATTGTTGCCACCACCCTCCCCTGATCCAGAGTGTCCTGCTCCGTCAACAGCTTTTGTTTTATTTCCCTCGACGCCCACTACACCTGGAACTCCCGCCCTGAACACATACACTCTGCTTCCTTCCTCCCAACTTTCAAATCCCTCCTAAAAACCTACCTCTTCCATCAGGCTTTCCCCACCTCTTCACCCCCCACAGATCATTCACTGATGCTTCTTCTGAGTCTGTGTTTATCCATCCGCATCCCCCTCGTCCCGCTGTAATCAAACTAAGCATGTGCACCTGTAACTTCGCAGCACGTGCAACAGCAACAGCTGGACGAGTTACCTGCAAGAACAGATATACCTGGAAAATCTCCAGTACCTGAACTGAACGAAATATTTCGGGTACTTTTCGGTACCTGAACTGGTTTTCTATCAGAGACCCAAAATACCAACAACCGGTATACTGAAATACCAACAACAGGCATAGTAGAATCCTGATTTTTGTCCTGGATTTCATCCCAGATTTGGGGATTTAAATTCAGGATTTCATACCGGTTGTCAGTTTTTTAGTATACTGGCTGTCAATAATATCGGTATTTGGGAACCAAATCACAGACCCGTTTCAACTAAAATAGTGAAAGTATCAAAATAACGGAAATATCTAAATGAAATATAATCCAAATGCCAGGAATCACCCAAGCGGATATCCCGCTCTGCTTCATCCACTCTGAATCAATGAGGGCAAATTTTTTGGATAAATTGTTCTGCACAGAGGGTTGTGGTGGGGTGTTTTTTTGGCTCTACAGTAGAACCCCCACCCCTGCCTCAGGGCTCCCCCTCTCAGGGGTGTTTCTTCCTGCCAACCTTGGGACCAGGACCACTGCCAACCTTGGAACCAGGACCACTGTCTCCCTTCCTCCAGCCACAATGCAAGCCCTACTTTGCAACACAACGGTGACACGAGGAGGGACTGGAAGTGACCAAACGAGTTAGCATAACCCTCTAACCGATCCACCACTAGCAATCCCCATTAGAGAGAATAAAGCCTGTTCCAGAGTAGTGCGTTGAGGACTGGGGGCACGGCAAGAAGCCGACCGAGAGCTAGAAATGCTCCTTACAGGCAATTAGTCCATTTGTTTACACAGGAGAGGAGGAAAGTTCCCCCGAATAGGAAACCGACCGAATGGTATTTGCTTCTGGTGCATTCCACATTACCTTCAGAACGAGGAGAACGGAAAACCCTCTTTAATGAAGCATAACTATGTTGTGATTAAGGCTTATTCTGTCTAAATATTTACCCAGATAACATTTTCTCTAGGAAAATATACTGTAGCCCATGAAGCCAGCCACAAAGAGGGAAAGATTAATACGGAAGATGAATTTTGTTTTTTTATTTTTCCCCCCTGTGTCTGCGTGCCTGGCTGTTTGAAGAGAGGTTCAATACAGTCACATGCAACAATCAAAGATCCAGTCAGACAGTTTTCGAGAGGCAGCACTTTCTTGTTCTGCTGAACTTTAAAAGCCCATACAGAGAGACTAGTTCGCTTTCCCCTTGGAGCACAGCTGGGAGACCCTGCCACAGGAACGGCGAGGGAGGAATTTGGGTAAAATAACTCTATTGTCTAGGAGGGAAGATTAAACAGAAGTCTCACAAACCCTATTGATGGGGAATCCATGGTCCTTTGACCTGCACCTGCAGGTGAAATCAGACTAAGTGATGCATTCGGATACTAATCCTGGCCTAAAGAATCCAGAAGAGGAAAAGGCTGACTGATCTTTGGGGGGGGAGAAAAAAGAGAAAAGGCTAATTAGGGCAAAGAGTGCTTGAAACATAAGTTCAAAAGAAGTGTCCTCCTGTGGCTTGGGCTAGCATTTGTTCAGCATGGCCCTTGCCTTTCCTCACTCAAAAACAAAACAAAACACAGGACAAGCTTTTTAATGGCTGAGCTTTCTCAGCAAAGAAAGCAATATAATTAAGAGAATATTGAGTTATTTGTATCAAAGCAGGGTCTCAAGCAATACTATATTGATGGAAGCAACAGGTTAGGACTCTTCAGCTTGGACAAGAGATGACCGGGAAGGGATATGATGGAAGGGACATGAAAGGTCAACTAGTCCAACCCCCAGCTCAAAGACAGAGAAGGGCAACAAAAATGGTCAAGAGTTTGGAACGGCTTTTGTATGAGGAGAGGCTTGATAGATTAAAATTCTTCAACTTGAGAAGAGGTGACAGAAGGGGTACGACAGAAGTTTATAAGATCATAAGCGGCTTGAAACAAGTAAATAGGAAATGGTTGTTTACACTCACAAATAATACTGGAATAGGGGACACTCCCTGATACTAACCAACGGCAGGTTTACAACAAACATTAAAAAGTACTTTTCACTCAAGGCACAAATAACTTGTGGAACTTGTTGCCAGAGGATGTCGTGAAGATCAGTGGCATAGCTGGGTTTAAAACAAGGACTGGATAAGTTCTTGCTTTGGAGGCTAGGTCCATAAATGACCATTAGCCAAGTAGGTCAAGGGACACAGCCTCTGACTCTTGGGACCTGGGAGCAAACAGCAGGCAAAGGATCACTCCATCATGACCTGCTGGATACTTCTCCAAAGCGACCGAGCGTAGCCACTGTTGGAGAGAAGATGCTGGGCTCGATGGGATATTGGTCTGACGTCTGACCCAGTATGGTACTACTTATGTTCTTAAGGCAGAATACCCTAGACAAGAGCTAAAGTAGATAGCCATGATGAGTATTGTATCCAATGATTTTATCTGCTTCAAATTGTGTCGGATGAAGTGAATGCGAAGCACTATTCAGACCCAATCTCATTTCAAGAAATGCGTATCTATTTTTGGTTATTTCACCTTGGCTACTACCATTCACTTCAGTATTTCAGCTATTTAATGTAAGCAACTACTGCACTCCAAGCTGCGATCTGCGAACACAATCTTGCCTTTCAAAGAAGCAAGACATAGTAGTAATGGGGGACTTCAACTACTCTGATATCTGTTGGAAATCAAACTCTGCTAAGAATGGACTAGCCAATAAATTCTTGCCTTGCCTTGCTGACAACTTAATCTTTCAGAAGGTGGAAGAAGGAACGAGGGGGTTGGCTATCTTGGACTTGATCCTTACCAACAGGGAAGAACTGGTCGATGAGATGAAAGTAGTGGGAACTGTGGGTGGAAGTGATCATGTCATCTTGGAATTCTGATATCAACAAGGAAACGGAAAGCTGAGCATAGTCGAATGTGTACCCTGAACTCTAGGAAAGCTGATTTTAATAAACTCAGAAAAAAGCTAGGTAGGATTCCATGACTAGAAAATCTAAAGGAGAAAGGAATCCAAGATAGGAAGGAGTTTCTGAAAAATGAGATACTGAAAGCACAATTGCAAACAATTCCAATGGGAGACATCTAAAGAAACCAGTGTGGCTGCACAAGGAGCTTTCTGATGAGCTGAGAAGAATTAAAAAGGACATGTACAAGAAACGGAAAGAGGGACAAATCAAGGACAAGTACAAACAAGTAGCCTAAATCAGGGCCGGCCCCAGTGTTTGTGAGGCCATGTGCAAAGTCTTGGTGCGGGGCCTAATTTGCATAATTAGCCCCCACCTAATTATGCAAATGTATACATTTACATAAAATGTACTCACTCTGGACAGGAAGGATTCCCATTCTCCATGCCTCCGAGCGGCCATAGACAAGCACGGCCTCCTAATGCTTCCCAGGGGGGCACCTCCCCAGCCGAGTGTCTACAACCACTCCCCAGGAGTGGTTCCACTGCAGGGGCAGCCTGGCAGGCAGTGAGGCAGACACAGAGACTGACTGCGTCCACTGCCTTACTGGAGGAGGGGGGTGAGCTTAGCCAGCCTCGTCTCCAGGGCCTGTTGCTTCTT
>QEPC01011609.1:345654-358308 GCA_003113815.1 Sphenodon punctatus | reverse complement strand
GGAAAAAAATGTGTCAAGAATGGGGCTTTTGACAAGATTTTCCCACTCAAGAATCTCATGAGACTTGGTCATTCTCGCCGGCATTCTTGCAAGATTCTAAAAAAATATGTTAAAAGTGACTGTGCATGTGCAACGTGGCTACTGGGGTCATTCTGCACATGCACAGCCCTTTCCCAAGATGGTGTGGACTGCATCGGTGCCATCTTGAAAAAGGGCAGTCGGTTCTGGGCATGTACAGACCAGCTGCCCTTTTCCAAAATGCCGTCGATGCAGCCCAGGCCAATTTGGAAAATGACCGCGCATGCACGAATGACCCCGGTGGCCATTTTGCACATGTGCAGTGGCTTTTTTAATTTTTGGAGACTCTCACAAAATTCTTCAACCCTTAGTGAGAATGTCTTGAGATTTTGCTAAATGTTCTAGCTTCTCGCGAGATTTTTGCGAGAATGAAATCAATTCTCATTCCAGTCCTCCTAGTCCTATACCTATAGCATCCCAGACAGATGCTTGTTTGGTAGGTTTCTGAAAACATCCAATGAAGAGATTCCACAACCTCCCTCGGCAACCAATTCCATTGCCCAACTCTTCTTATAGTTAGGAAGACTTGGCCCCCACTGTGTTAGGAGTTGCACAAACATAAAGCTGTAATCTTCAACCACTTCCTCCAGAGTAGTTCCACTGAAATCCCCAGAGTACGTGTTTTGAGGACTGAGGCCACCCTCACAGGAAGTCACTGCCCCTTTGAGCTTACCATCTAAAAAACAGAGCTGCTTTGAAGAAAAAAAAATTGTGACTTGAAATTTCAACCAAATATTTAGTTCTGAAAGTACCAAGATTGTTGCCAAAATTTGCAGTATTTTAAACTTTTTGTGAAATTTTGAAAAATAAATAAATTTCCTTTTGACACTTATGAAACAACACCATGTAGAAACAAAATGGCACAATTTTTGCTGAAGAAAAATTTCCTGAAATATTTCAAAAACATCAAATATGAAATTTCTGAGGTAAAGAATTTGCTGCTTCCAACCAGCCTGTGAGTAAAATTTTGGCTCTCATCGCTCCAGACTTTGAGGCTCTGTTCCTGCTTATGACCCAGTTTTTTTCTCTTTGTCCAGGGGAATCAGCTCCTTCCAGAGCTCAAAGCCCTTTCCTAGGGCATTTCCATTCAGCACCCTGGACAGTTCTGAGTGCAAGCCTGACTGACCTGAGGTGTTACCCTTCTTGCAGCCAGCCACAGACTGACTCACTTTCCCAAGCTTGCCCTATTTATAGTGCAGAGGGGGTGGTGCCAAGAATGATGAGCAAGCAGCTCTTAAAGGGACCACACCTGCTCCTTCACACAGCCCTATTCAATAGACCAGACATACAGCACAAGAAAGGAACAGTCACTACATTTTATAGAGGGGAAATTGGGGTGTTGAGGAATTAAGTGATTTTCCCAAAGTCACAAAAGCGAGTCTTCATCAGAGCTGAGAATCAAGGCCAGAGATTCTAAATCTCAGTCCGGCACCTTAATACCAGAACAGCCTCTCTCTAAGCCAAAGATGGGGGACTTCAGAGCCATAGGCTAAATCCAGCCCGTGGTTGTTTCTTGCTTGGCCCCTTTCCAGGTCCTGGATCTGTTCCATGAAGAAGTGAATCGAAGAAAGAGAATGATGATATGGGCATGCACTCAGGAATAGTGGATGGATCCACATATCCATGCCCTGAACCCTCTCCCTCCTTCCCCCCCCCCCACATCCTGAGCATACATCCAAACTTCCATCCAGTCTGTAGAGCTCAAAATCATTTCCAAAGTGTCCCACAAGAAGGAAAAGGTTCCTCAGACCCCACGCCTGCTCTAAGCCATCACATCGCACAACTGACCGATATTCAACTGGATTAAAATACGATGCAGCCACAGCTCTTAAACCTGTATGTGTAAGGGCCTTGGAAACATGATGTAAGAATTCCCCTAAGGAGGGCTCAGCACAAAGTAGGGACATGAGGATTATTGTCTGTTGGTTATATCAGAGCTCTGGAGTCAGGACTCTTGAGTTTTTCTAATTCCCAGATGTACCACTGATTTCCTGTGAAAATTTGAGCCCATTGTTCAAACGTTCTGTGCTCCACTTTACCCATCTGCAATGTATGCTTTCATTATAGATTTTGTTCTGTTTCTTGAGTGTCTTGAGAGCCACAGACAAAAACGTACACGCTGCAAGCTCAAAACACGGCATTAAGGATGGTTAACTACAAAGAGCAGAGGGAGAACTTTAAAGTGTAGAGCTTTTTCTCTACCTCGGTTTCCCCATTTCGCATTTCTGATGCCAGTGACTGGCAGCAGAGAAGAGAGAGATAACGCCAAAAAACACAGGCTGCCCCCAAGACATAGGCATCTGCATTCAGCACCTGATCAGAAACGATCCGAGTCAGTCACGAGCCTTATCACTCTGCCCAAGGCATGTTCCGTTAGCACACCAGGTTGCCGACAAAAGAGACGCAGACAGCAATCCTGTAGACACTTATGTGCAGTAAATAATACCTGCACCTCACACAGGTTGAATTTACCCGGCTGCCAGTCATCAGTCTCAACCAGACATCCAACAACCACAAAAACTGACTTGGGCTCCACCTACCTGCAGGACCACCACACCCTCCGGGTCCTGGATTGGCCCCTGCGGTCAGCCTGGCGTGCCCTCCTTGGGGTCCCCCAGGTTTCCTGGGTGTCTACCATGAGAGGTGTTCTCTGTGGCTGCGTCGCGGCTGTGCAACTCCCTCCCATTGGAGGTCTGCTCGATTACCAACCTCCTCTCTTTCAGCAGAGAATGTAAGACCTGGCTGTTCCACCAGGCCTTTATCGAGGGAGATGGGGTGAGCGGGTGGGGGTGTTTTAGGCTGTTTTAATTGTAGTTTTATTATTGTGTATTTTTAATATGTTTTTAAAATGTTAGCCGCCCCGAGATGCCTGAAGTAAAGTCTCCTGTCCCTTGCCCCTCCCCAACATGCTGCAGATCTAGCTATAGAATCATGTCATTCTACAGCTGGATGGAACACCAAGGGGCATCTAGACCAACTCCCTGGTCCAAGGCAGGATGGCCCCCTCTACCCACATTATCAAAGACAGCAACTTTTCGAGTCAGTTTTTGAAAACGTCCAAGGAAGAAGATTCCACAGCCTCCCTAGGCAACCAATTCTAATGTCCAAAAGTTCTTCCAGTTGGGAAGTTTTTCCTAATAGGTTACTGGAATCTTAGATTTCAAATCTAATTTGTTCCATCTTCTCTGAAAGCAGAGGACAAATGTTCACCATCTTCCTCATGGCATCCTTTTAGATATTTGAAAACTACTATAATGTTCCCTCCCCCTTAGTCTTTTTCCAAACATACCCAGTCCTTTCAACCTTTCCTCCTATGACTTGTCTTCCAGCCCCTCGCTCATCTTAGCTGCTCTCCTCTGAATTTTCACCAGTTTGCTGACATCCTTCTTTGAAATGTGGTGCACAAAACGGAACACAATATTCTGGGTGAGGTGCTGAGTCAAGGGGCACCCCTTGCGGCCCATGGTGCTATCACCTCTGATAGAGCTCACTTTGTCAATAGCAGAAACTGTCTTCCTTTAGCAAGTGCTGGTCCTCCAGAGCAGTCCCATGGCCCATAGATACACTGGGTACTTTGAGACAGACATAGGGCTGGCCACCCCTGGAGATGTTCTGGGGGTACACCCTGGCATCCAGCCCCAACAGGGTTTGGCTTAAATGGACCCATCAGCTGCCCCAGCCCACAGTCCACCCACAAGGTGCCCTTCCCCCCCCACCACCATAGAGTTGCGGGCAGATCGCCTGATGCTCTAGGATGCCACCTATGGTGTTGCCTGGGGCAACAGCCAGCTGGAAGCAGAACTGCAGCATGTGTCTGCCGAGCAGAAGGGCCATAGCTCCACCTCAGACCGGTGCCCTTGGTTTGGCCAACCCGCTCCTCTGACGTTGCTTCAGGATGTTCCGGAGTACAGCAAGTGGGGCTGGTCCGAAGCAGGCAGTGCCTGCTCCACATCTGCTCTGCTTCAGCATCTGGTGGGCCACATTTAGACAGACAGGCCAAGCGGGGGTGAAGTTGACCAGAAGCAGGGCTGCTGTCTGTCCAAAAAGCACCCGCTATGTCAAGACCGGAGACCATATTTCGATCTTAGCTGTCCTCTGAGCTGTTCCTCTGGCATCTTCTTCATCAACTCCCCTGGAAATAGGTGATTGAAAGTGACAGGAGAGGATGAACATCATAAGTGGTCCTTGAGGTTGAAACCTTCAAGCTGTTCCCCTTTGATCTGCCCCAGCGTCCTACCTTCTGTACAGGAGAAATGGGTTAATGTACCCAACTATGGTTCAGGCTTGCAGTGCCTTCCAACTCTCCAGTTCTATGAATCTTTGAGTGGTCCAGCAACTCATAATTGCTTTTTGCATGACCCACCCATGATGATGGGTTGAAACCCGCTCTGCACCTCAGGCACTCTAGAACCAAACCAAGGTACCAGATGTTCTGTGCTCCTGGGAGGTTGTTTATTTAAAGTCTCAGCTAAGAATAAAGAAAATGCCTCAGTCATAGCGCTCTGATGATGTTGCTTCAGGCGTCAGAGTGTCTAGGTAAATGCGGCCCCTTCACCATCTTAAGCAGCTCCTCCAGGTTTCATCTACAGCTGAAGCCAAGTAATTCTTTGTTTATGTGTGTTAGATCTGAGGCTGAACAACCAATCCACCTAGGAGGCTGGATAGCACTTCAGGGCACACCTGCTACCTACTGATTATAGATAAACACTCACTCCTCTCAGATAACCTGGTCCATCAGATATCAATAAGAAAGGTCACCGGTTTTGCTTCTCGCCACACACACCCATCAATGTCCACAGGTTATTTTCTCAAGAGTACAGCATCTGTATATCCCTGTCAATCGTTCTGACAGGAACTGTATTTTGAATTTAGCACAGAAAGCTTTGAATTGAGCTCTTTCTGGAGAAGGCTTTTACAAACTTTAAATAGTTTCTAGAGCGGAGAGGGAAAATGTCACATCCAAAATGTTTGCCTGAAAATATATTTAATAGCTTGAGACACCGGTTAAAAATCCCACTTCCTTTCCAAAACAGGAACACTTTGAGAGAAATTTCTTTTAAAGGTTCATTTGCTATAATAGAGAAAGTTAAGAAGGCCATTTTGAGTATTGCATCATGAAACATTTTGGTCAAAAGTTTGAATTTTTCTACAACCCACAAAAATTGGCCAGCTAAACAACTAAACCAGCTTCATAACATCTCCAGCTGACTGATGTTATTAAGACCATGCAGAGATGAGAAAAATAAAGAACATAGGCTCCAAATCCTAATAGGACTTTTCTAGAGTAGGCAATTTAAGGTATGTGGCCATGGGATGAAATCCTGGATCCTTTGAAGTCAATTGGATTTTGGACATGGGCTTCAGTGGAATTAGGAATTCACACACAGGGGCTGCTAAGGACAATCATTTTCACAGAGGGAAAATTTAGGCATATAATTTTTTAGAACTGAAACAGTACCTGATTTGGTACTCACAGGTAATACCTGCATTTTGGGTACTGTTTAGGGTATCCTAATCGGTACCCGAATACCAATTGAGTACCTGAAAACTAAAATTTACATAAAACCTAAAATAACCAATGCAATTTATAAATATAGGTGAAGGGAATTTGGGAACATGCTGGCGACAATGTGGGGAGGAAGGGGACTATGTACACTAGGGATGGGCGAACGCGGTTCGACTGTTCGGAGTTCGGACTAAACTCGACCAGTTCGGTCAACCGAACCAAACTTCCAAACCCAACTAAATTTTTGAACAGAACCGAATTTCTGAACTCGGCTCTGTTTGCCCATCCCTAAAAGATAATATTCCATTTAGTTCAATGGGGTTTGAATTTCTGAACTTTGTTCAGAAGTTCGGACCGAACTTGAATAGTTCGGTCGACCAAACCGAACTTCCAAACCGAACTGAATTTCCGAACCGAACCGAATTTCCGAACTCAGTTCTGTTCGTCCATCCCTAATGTACACTGCTGGTGGGGATGCAATCAAATACAACCACTATGGAGAACAGTATGGGCAAAGATGGAAGAAATGACTCCTATAACAATCCCATTCCGCCTGGAGATTGCACTCCTGGGCCTTTTTCCAGAGGTGCAGATCCTAAAAACTCATGCAAACTCATGTGCAGCTTTTTTACAAGCAGCAAAAAAAGTAATAGCTGCCCACTGGAAAGACCCGAAGGAACTGAAGGAGGGTGAACTGCTAAACAGAATGTGGTACCATATTACCATGGAAAAAATTACAGCAAACTTACTAGACAAAAAAGAAGATTTCACTGCAAAATGGTACCGATGTATATGAACAATGCATAGAACAGACCTACCTCTAGACAAGAAAACCTTCTTGTTTGACTACTACATTTAAACATTTTTCACTACTTGTATCTGAATCCACTTGTTTGAATTGTGAGTTAGGGAGGAGGGAATTGGGGGGGGGGGGAGTTAAAAATGTATGTAAACATTTGGTTTGTAGGTAATTAAAATAAGCAATAAAAGTATTAAAAAAACCAAAACCCTGAAATAAAACCTGAAAAATTCCCCCAATTCCAGATGAAATTGGGGGAAAGCAGAAGCCCTAGGGGCAGGGACCGTGTCTATTTTATTACTTTGTACACTGCTGGCGCTATATAAATGTTTGTTAATAATAAATAATAATATTCCAGTATACTGGTTGTCAGTATTTCAGTATACTGGTTGGTGGTATTTCAGTGTTTTGGGTACCCAATCAAAAACTGGTTCAGATACCAAAAAGTACCCAAAATATTTGATTTTATTAGGATACTGGAAATTTATTTTGTGGGTATGCCCATTTTGCAGGTAATCTTTTCAGCTCTAAATTTAATACATTTTTTATCTAAATAAATCACCAGATTTTCAGGTAGTCTAGTGAGTATATTTGCCATGTAGGTCTTTTTCTAGACTTGAGGTCCCTTCCAGGTCTACAATTCCATGTCTAAAGAGGAAGATACTGAAATTCAAGACGTAAAATGGAAAAATCACAACCTGAGAAAGAAGGAAGTCGGACTTGACAACAACATCTATTTTATGAGCAAATGCAAACAAGATAATTTCATTCCTACAGGGCTCACTAGCTCTTTTGTATATATATCTGACCTGCATTTGCTCAGTCTATGGGTAAGACCACATGAAACATTAACCCACATTGGGCTACTGTACCCCACCATCAGGCCAGCGGCTGCCAGATATTTGCCATTTTCCACCCTGGGCGGGCAGCCAACTGCTACATCATGTGTCTGCTGGAGCAACTGGTGATGCACATCGCAGGCTACTGTTGCCCCACCAGGGCCAATGTGGGGTAACAGGCTGCCTCCTGGTCCCAGGCAGTCTTTCTCAATGGCAAGGTCCACCGGCATCGTAGAGTCGCAGACATAGTTTGCCATTCTTGTGCATCTACGTCATGGCTAGAGGCAAGAGAGTGGGCAGGATAGGGGTTGTGGGTGTGGGTGCGGCCAGGCACCTGCTCATGTGGAAGGCTCCTCAGTCCACCCTGGGGAATGGTGGGATTTGTTAAGGCAGCCTGCCAGCCCACCTGGTTTCCCAGGGGGGCGGGGAAGATCGTTTGGACTGCTCTCCTCGCCAGCCCAAAGTGTGACGACTGTGGTGGGTGGGGGAATCCAGTCTAAGTCAGAATGTTCGTTCATGCCACGTTTCACTGAATGACTGAATTCTGTCGGAAATGGAATCTGGATGAAAGCTAAATGGCGTTACCCTATAATTCATATGACTTTACCCTATAATTCTGACTCGCTGCATACCTGAGGAAAGGCCCAACGTGGCCCAAATACTTGCATTCTCTCCCCAACAGAAGTGGGTCCAGTAAAAGAATTCATCTGGAATACTGTCTCTCCATATTGTTTCCAGGAGCTCTGAGCATCATCAGCTCATAGCAGTGTTCATTTGAGATGCCATGGATCAGCTCTTCTGAAATCAGACGTTACTTAGGCACCTAGTTTTAGGCATCTATAGTGTACCACCTTCCACCTCTGGAAAACACAGAGGACAAGCTGTTTGTCAAGATATGAGATGTGCCTGGATTGGGGGTGGGTTGGGAGGGGGTCTGGTGCTATTGAACACTGCGTACTTAACAGCTGCTGAGTGTTGAAAATGCTTCTCATTTCCAGGCACTCAACGTTTTTATGCTTTTGAGCCTTGAAATCAATGGAAGTTGCTTAAAATTTCCCATCAAAGTAGAGCTCAGAATGCTGCACTGAACCCGATCAGACAGAAGGGGTCCTCGACCCCAGCCATGCTGACTCGGACCAAGCTGTAGGGATAGGTGAACGAGGTTCGGAAGTTCGGAATTCAGCCGAACTTGGTCTGTTCGGTCGACCGAACTGAACTGAATTTCCGAACTCGAATTTCAAACCGAACCGAACCGAATTTCTGAACTCCGTTCTGTCCACCCATCCCTAGTGACAACAAACACTAAACAAACCTGTTTTTGAATGGCCAAACTTGGTTCAGAAGTTCGGAATTCGACCGAACTCTGTCTGTTCGGTCGACCGAACTGAACTTCCGAACCGAACTCGAATTTCAAACCAAATCAAACCGAACCGAATTTCCGAACTCAAATTTTAAACCGAACCAAATTTCCAAACTCCGTTCTGTTCGCCCATCCCTACCAAGCTGGGCTTCCTTGGCAACAGGCCCCAACCCCACAGAGCACCAGGATGTCACAGCACTCCACGGAGGTGGAGCTATGTCAAGTAAAGGAACATAAGAAGTGCTGTACTAGGCCAGAGCAATAGTCCATCAAGTCCAGCATCCTGTCTCCAACAGTGGCCACTCTCAGTTGCTTCGGAGAAGTACCCAATAGGTCATTATGGAGTGATCCATTCTCTGCCTTCTCATCAACATGTTTGCTTTTTCACAAAACTCCCATGGAGCATCGTGAGGTCACTGCACTTCACACCCTTGGTGAAGATTAAGCCGAGATTGGGACGCCACTGGCTGTGTTGGTTCCAACACAGTCAAGCATAAACCAAGACGGAGCCGATATACGAGTCCTGCACAGGGCTCTACATAAAAGTTAATTTAACTTCCAGTGCCCTCAAATCTTTCACAAACTTCCACTGACATTTCAAAAACATTCAGATTCTCACAAAAGATTTCTCAATATCCCATGTATTGAAACCATTCAATGTTGATATTGCATCAACCTCTTGCTTTTGACATGATTTATATTTTGGCATCTGCAACAGTGAAAGCAAAATGTCAAAATTCCCCCATCCCCCCCAAAAATTCACCAAAGAAATCAGAATTTGTGATTTGAGTATATTGTTAGATAGGGCTCAGCCTTGGAAATTAATTAAATTCAAGGGGGGTGAGCTCTGGGAAATGTTCTCAGTAGGAGTGTGCACCCCAAAACATGAAAGACAAAAAAAAACCAAACACCAATATTAGCCATTTTGAGGTTGGAAACAAAAGGCAAAAACACCCTGGATGTTTATTTGGCTTTCCATTAATGATTTTTTATCCCAGCCCCTGCACTGGCCAATATATAGATTAAATCATCAGAGCTCCTGTGTTATATTCAGCTGTAGAGACACAGGTTAGCCTTGGTGGAGGAGAGGGTTCATTTTAGAGCTGATCAAGCAGTCCAAATTTTCTCTCACAAGTAAAAATCGTGATTTTAGACACCGAAATGTTATCGTTCCTGTACAAGTTCGCGATGCGAAAAAATAAAATAAATTAACTGCACAAGCACAATGTGTAAAATGGCCACTTCCATTAATCAAAATTACACCAATAGCATCACTGCCATTTTGGTTAAGGGTAGCAGATGTGCATGTGCAAAATGGCCACTGTCCTTAATCAAAATGGCGGCAACACTATTGCGGCCATTTCGTTTAAGGGCAGCGGACATTTTGCACATGTGCAATGATTTTTCTTTTTTTATTATTTTCCTGCCTAGAACTCAGCAAAACGGTTCTGGTTCTCAGTTTATCTGGGATGAACCAAGAATCAGAATTTCAATGAGATATCCCGAAAAATGTAAGATCTCATTTTAGCCCTAGTTCATTTCCAAATTCTAGAACATGTGGCGTGACTTCTGGGGCAGGGGGCATGGCTTCTAGAGAAGACTTGGGCCCCAGAAATTCATTTTTTTTATTATTATTATTATTATTAACAAATTAAGCATTGTGGATAGGATTATTTTGCTGAACTAAGGTCTAAAACCTTTTGGATATCTAGGCCAGCCCCCATTGTCCTTTTGCCTGTCTTTCCCCATCACCTCTAGGTCCTGCTGGCATGAAATATATAGTTTATGTACTTTAACTACAAAAGGTTTTCTGTGTGTAAGAAATTCCTCTAGATCTGATCTCCCTTCCTCCCTGTCTATCACTGGAGCTATGGTGGGCTTTCTGAAGACATAAGAGGGAATCCAAAGACTCAGAGAATGGCTCTCTCATATCGTGGCACCACTTCCACTGGCAGAGCCTCCGCAACCGTTTCTTACGGCAAATTTGGTGCAGTCGTCAACGTCCAAAAGCTAAGCTCTGCCATTCCAGAATTTCAAGATGCACAGGAAGGGGAATAGCGCTCAGGTTAGCAAAGTGTTTGCGGAAAATAAAACTGTTCTTCACTTTAAAAAAGAAAGAAATAATAATAAATAAATAACCCAGAAGATTTCACAAGCCATTTGCCAAATAAATAAATAAATAAATAAAAGAAAAACACAACAAGCCCTCAGAGTGATGCCTTGGTCCTCATCCCAGCTGCAGATATAAATGCTTGGCATCAAGATAGCTGGGCTTACCTTGAATCTCACTGATCTATATAGGTTATGGGGTGGGGGGATGGAAAGGAAAAAACAACCAAATTAAAGATGACAACTAAAGCGTGAGAATGACGGGCTATGAGCGGTTTTCATACTAAAACACTCCCTGTGATTGCTAGCTGGCAGAGAGAACGGACACCCAAATATTTGAAAGGAGGCCAAATAGTTTGGCTTGTCTCTCACTGGCACCGAACAGTCCTGGTCCAGTCTCCTGCTGCCACTGGCATCCTTACAGCAGTCTTTCTTATTCTTGGTCTTCCCACCACAGCAGCTGCTCAACAGGTGTTTCCACAGACACAGAGTGCTTGGCAGCTCAGAGCCTTCAATTTTATCTCTGGAATACAATTCCCACCCCGCACCCCCAGCACAATCATTTAGCTCTGTTGCTCAGCAGCAGAGTGAGGGAAACACGGTCACTTGGGCATCTGACCAACGGAGAGCGGTTGTGTAGACTGGTTAATAGAATCCTAGGGCTGAAAGAGACGCCAAGGGTCATTGAGTCCGAGCGCCCACTCCGGCGCTGATTCACAAGACTGAAATTATCTCCAACTGCTAGGGGGGTGCACTAGGGACCCATGTCATTGTTTGTTATTAAAAACGGTCATTTTTATTATCGCTAATAATGATCTTTTGTTATTCATTATCGGTATCAATTTCGAGGATAATGAAGGTTTTGTTTTCGGTATCGTTTCCATTGTGGGCTGCCGCCAGTGGCAGAAGCGTCAGCCCCAGACTTCTCAGAAGTTGAACTCCTTCCTCCCTTTCTCATTATAATAAAGTAGTAATAACTGCACAATGACAGTATGAAAAATGACTAACATGTATGTCTAACCTAAACCTACACCTAATAACCTATATTATATGCAATGCACTCCTAAGTATTTATATCAATAAACTTCTATCTGCTATGTCTTCTATCTATCCTATTCCTATCCTATAATGTTAACATATATAATAAAAAGTCTAGTATCTACTAATATGTATATAATATCTAATCTCTCTCTCTATATATATAGACACACACACGCACGCACAACTAATATATCAATATATAACATGGACACGGGAAGACAGACAGGGAAGTGGAAAGGAAAAAACGATAGGGTATATCTATCTAATCTCTATCTATCTATGGCCATTTTAACACTGAGCTATACCCACCCACCCCCCACTCGGAGTTAGGGCAGGTGTGTGGTGGGTGCTGTCTGTAAACGGCTGGTGGTGGGGGTGGGAATGGATGTTCACTCAGTGTTTGTCCATGTGAACACCGAGCAGGATGGGTGGAGGTGCATGCGTGCTCCTGTGCAGCACCCACCTCCACCCATCACCCACCCGCGGAGTCCTGTGGGTGGAGGTGGGGAGTGTCTGTGTAAAGGGACACACACCCACCTCCACCCACCATGACAGAACACCCATCCCCCCACCCACCCCCATCCATGTTAAAAGGGCCTATCTAATCTATATACTTAAACCTATATCTATCCATATAGGTTTAGGTATATAGATTAGATAGTGTTATACAGATTAGGTACATTACCCCAATGAGGTAAATAGGAAAGACCATAAGTGTTGACAAAGTGGATGTAAAAAGTTAATAAGGCAGGCAGTCAAAAAGGAATTTGAGGAGCAACTTGCTAAAGATGCTAAAACTAACAAGAAAAACTTTTTCAAGTACATCAGAAGCAGGAAGCCTGCTAGAGAGTCAGTTGGGTCGTTAGATGACCAGGGGCTGAAAGGGGTGCTTAGGGAGGGAAAGGACATTGCTAGGGATGGG
>QEPC01011609.1:324894-335018 GCA_003113815.1 Sphenodon punctatus | reverse complement strand
TCGTTCTACTACTGCATATTATTATTAAGCTTATTAAGCACTACTACTGCTTATTATTTCTAAAGTGCTACTAGTTGTATGCAATCAAATAATCCTCCACCATTAAAGACAATGGAAGTTTTTCCATTTACTTTAATGTCAGAGCAGTTCACGTCCTTGGTTAGAGGTGTGCGCTAGCACCTGGGAGGCCAGCAGACAACCACTGTATTTTAGTGGGATTATTGGGTGCAATGTTGTCTTCAGTAAAGTCAATGGCTCATATCCCATTAATTTGAATGGGTAAGGATTGTCTTATTAGGACTTACGTGTGTGTTTAATTTCATTTGCTTGCTGGATCAGGTCAGAGTATTCTACGCCTTTTAGGATCGACCATTTGTTTCTCTCTGACTCTGTTCTTCCTCGTAAAATTTGGATAAATATCACTTCTAAGGATGAAATAGTCGTCACAGAGTTAATCTGCATTTTCACAACTGGCTGAAGGGGATGAAAACATACACAATGGGGGCCTGCTATGGCCCACCCGGGTCAGTGACTCCCCGGCGCATCTCTTTGTGGGTCGTCAGATAGCCTGGGTAGGCGGCTGGCCTCCATGTGGTCCCCCGGATCCCAGGTGATCCATAGCAGGCTCACGCATCTGTTAGCAGCCCCATCCCCCACTGGGAATCAGGGTCCACCATGACGGACAGTTATGGCTGCCATGATTGGCCACCATGGCTTCCCATTATGGGGTGGAGGGTGCTAGGGGCATGCCAGGGTGGGGTCTCCCAGCCAAGTGTCTGTTCGTTCCCCTTCCTGTAGTCGGAGGGGGCCCGTCAGAGAGACCACTCCTGGTAACCTCAGGGCCAGCACTCCTGAGGCTCCAGGATGGGCTATTTCCATGAGACCCTCTCCTCACCACCCACAGTTCTCAGCCTCAGGGAAGCCTGCTCCCTGTGGTGCATTAATGCCTTCCCACAACCCCTCACCTCACCTCATCTCACCTATTAGAGTGTGGGGAGCTGGAAGTGAACAACAGGGAGAGTATTGCCCCATTGTGATCTGTTGGGTACTTCCTCCAAGCGACAGAGATTGGTCACTGCCGTGCTGGGCTCAACAGACCATTGGTCTGACCCAGTACGGCATTACGTTTGTTCTTATGCTGAAGGACAGGGACTAAAGGGTGTGGCTATTGAGTCCCCATATTTTATTTTTGCCCTGGGCCCCACGAAGTCTCAGGCCAGCCCTGATTTTTTTCCCTTATATTTAAGCTAGACTTACCTTTCTATAACTTAAACATTCCCCAACTTTTTTGGCATCTTTAACAACTGTCAACACACACACACACACACACACACACAACCTCTGTAATCTTCTTTTCTCTAGGCAAGACATGCCCAGCTCTGTCAGCCTTTCCCTCATATGACTTGTTTTCCAGACCCTTATTTGAGGTTAACCACAGATGTAGGATTAAAAGTAGAAATAAAAATATAGACTTGAAGAAAAGGATATGTTAATATTTAAAAAAAAAAAAAAATCCTAGTGGTTAAGAACAAAAATAGGCAACAACAGTACGTATGTCTGCAAAATTACATCTGGAGCACTGAAAGCGTTTCACAAACCTTAACTAATTAAGCCATGCAACACCCCATGAGGCAAGCGGAAAAGGGTGTGTGTGTCTGTGTGAATGTGAGTGTGTGTCCTGACCCACTGCTCAAAATCCTGCAACTGTTTAATGGCTCAGGATTGCAACAGTTTACTACAATAATATTTATTTATATTTATTTATTATAAGTGCTTATACCACGCACCCCCTGCACATCGGCAGCTCGGAGCGGCGAACACCACGTCAATACAACATCAATAAAAATCCATAAAACTAAAAACATTAAAATATCTAAAATACTAAAAGGCAAGGATACTAAAAGGCAGGAAAAACTCCCCCCACCCAACCCCCTTTCCTGAAGGCCTGACAGAACAACCAGTCTTACAAGATCTTCGGAAAGAGGGGAGGTCCGGGGATAAACGGGCCTCCATCGGGAGGGAGTTCCACAGCCTGAGTGGGGCCACTGAGAATGCCCTCCCCGCCATCGCCACCCAGGATACTCGCGGGATCTCAAGTTGGTCGCCCCCAGACAACCGCAGGGGCCGCGAAATGACCCGGGACCTGAGGCGGTCTCGCAGAAACAGAAGACTGTGTCTAAATGCACCTTCAGGGGGAAGATAGGTGGGCAGTGAAAATGAAGGGGGGGAAATGTCAACAAAAGGTTTTCGGATGGCCAGAATGGGGAACATTTGATCCAGAAATGACATTTTTGCTGAACCAAAGTAATGAATGTTGAAAAATAATGGTCATTCTCAGCAATTTTCTGAGCCCATGAAAATTTGGCCGAGATTCTGGCTTATTGTGCTACCATTTTAGCATATTTTCCAAATACCTGTGCTTCATCATTTTAATCATTGTGCACACACACAAGAGGGGGCCATGGAGCCATCCATTGGTGGATGGGAAGGGCTGGGTAAGTTCTTAGAGGATAGCTCCACTAATAGCTGTTAGCAGAGTAGGTTGAGGAATGTAATAGGGGTGTGAAGGCGGCACCCTGTTTGTTTCCATTTTTGTTTTTGTTTACTAAAACCCCTTCGTCTTCAGTGGGTTTCATAAATGACCCTACTGTTTTGGGGGAGAGGTTTTTATATTTTTTTTTTTTTAATTTTTTTTAAATAAACCACTGTGCATGCTCAAATAGCTGCCGGGCCATTCTGCGCATCCAGAGCCCTTTTCGAAAACCAGTGCTCTTTTGGAGGAAAACACCTGAGACGTGCATGGGCAGAAAGGTCCGGTGGCCATTTTCCACATACGTAATTATTGTTTTGATTATTCTTTTTTAAATGGGGTTCCATTTGTTTTCTTAACTAATAGAAACCGGTTCAGATGCACCCCTGTAGAATGTAAACGCTGACCAACAGTCAGGAGATGGGAATGGACCGCAGACAGAGAATGGACCTGTGGGGTACTTTTCTGAAATGACCAAGAATGATCACTGTTTGGAGACAGGATGCTGGGCTCAATGGACCGGTGGTCTGACCCAGTACAACACTTCTTATGTTCTTATAAAAGGGGAAACGGTGAATTGGTAATTTGGTAAATGGTGCAGAAAGGAAAACCGGTAACTTGGCAATGGCAAACCTGAAACGAAAATGGTAATTCAATAATTCAGGAAAGTCACTGGGCACTAAATGGGTACTGTTTAATGCCCAGTTCATCCAAGATGTGTTGGGTACTAAAATTTCAACAGCTAGACCCTTCTTTCTGGCTACCTGTTTCATTTTGAGATCCCACATGGGCTTATGCCATCTGTCGATGAGATGGTGACTCCCACCTGCCGTTGGATACCCTCTGCATAGCTTTCTTGATGTCTGGGGGTCAAAAGATCATACTGAAATCTCAAAATGGCTTCTCGCAAGCAAAACATTTGGGATCCATGGCATGAAGGAGCTTTCAGTCCATTACAGAGATCCTGACGCAACCAAGAAAATTAATTCAGAAAGATGCTCATTTGGCATTTTTATTTTATTGCAGAGCATGAGGGTTGTATTTTGCAGATTCACAACAAAAAGAAAGATTCCCCCCTTCTCTGCATTCCTCACCTTCCCATAGGATGCTCTTCTTGCATCTTGGGAAACTAATGCTTCTTAGAACCAGGGGTGTACCTATCATAGAGACAGGAGGGACATTTGTCCTGGGGGCGGGGCACAAATCCTGTCCTGTTGCAGCACAGCTGGGTGGAGACTGAGCAGAAGCGGAAGTGCCTGCAGCACGTGGCATGCATAGAACCCACGCAGCAGGTGGCACAGGATGGAGCAAGTAGGGATGGGCAAACGCAGTTCAGAAGTTCGGAGTTCGGACTGAACTCGGTCTGTTCGGTTGACCGAACCGAACTTCCGAACCGAACTCGAATTTCAAACCGAACCAAACTCCGTTCTGTTCACCCATCCCTAGTGGCAACACACACCAAAAAAAAACTGGGTTTGAATGGCCGAACTTGGTTCAGAAGTTTGGAATTCGACCGAACTCGGTCTGTTCGGTTGACCGAACCGAACTTCCGAACCGAACTCAAATTTCAAACTGAACTGAACTGAACCAAATTTCCGAGCTCGAATTTGAAACTGAACCGAACCAAATTTCTGAACTCGGTTCTGTTCGCCCATCCCTAGGAGCAAGCATTGGCAGCGATGGCACAAAACAAGCAGCAAAGCAGCAGCTTCCTGGGTTCAGGCGCAGCAAGCAAAGGGTGGGAGAGGCACCATGGTGTCAGAACTGGAGAGGGTCGGAATGGAGGGAGAGCAGCAATGGTCCAGTGCCAGCCCCAGTAGGAGGTTGAGAGCAGCAAGGCTGATCGCAGGGAGCATCCATGCCCTGCTCCTGGATTGGAAAGGTGAGAGTGAGGGGTGGCTCGCTCGGCTCCCTGCAATAGCTGCACTGTGTTCCCTGGGCTGTGGGGGGCATTGTGAGGGTGGTTGGGAATTGTGGGGGGGGATGCTTGGGGGCAGGGAGGCTGCTTGGGGGCAGGGGATCTGTGTGAGGCAGGGCTCAGTGTGGAGGCAGGGAGTATGTTTCAGAAGACGAGTCTGCGTTTTCTTTCTTCACCATGTAAGTCAACAGTTTTATGTAATAAGAACACTGGGGGGGGGAGGGAGGAAAAAGGGGAGGGCGGACAGGGGAGAGGATGGTGACGTGGGGGGCCAAATCCATTTCTTGCACCTTGGCCCATTCCAACCTAGCTACGCTCCTGATTAGAGCTAGTACGTGTACAGGCAAACAATATAATCGAATATTTATATAGTGCAAGCAATGCACCTGGCACAATTGAACAGCCACTAATAAGAGATGGGTCCCTGCCCTGAGGGGCTTACAATCTAGGCTGGAGAAGGGAGGGGAGACAAGGGAGAGGGGAACATAGGGAGAGACAGCAGGGAGACATTCACAGAGTTGAGAAGTCACAAAAAAGGTGCACGTTCGCTTTTTTTACAGGGAGACAGAGAGCCTGAGAGACAGCAGAGGGAGCGTCAGTGAGAGCAGGCAGTAGGCATGAGGAACTCGGGGAAGCCTGACAGAAGAGGTGCGTTTTTAGGAGGGATTTAAAAGGCAGGCCGAGAAGGAACAGAGTAGATTTGAAAGTTAAACACGGACCAACCAAAATGAGCAAACCCACAGAATCCAAATGATCCAACCCCAAAGCAAGCCGCCCACATAACAACCACTCCCCGCCCGATCTCCAGTCGACCACCTGCTTTCGTATTTTGGCTCATGCGATTCATATACGTGGGCTATTTTCAGTTTTTACCCCTCATTTTCATTGCTTTTGGCAAAAACAAATGGAAAACCAGAAACGGACAAAATAAACCAAGCAAATCGAAAATTGCAACAAAAACAATTGCTCTAGCATTTTGACGAACATTGTGGACTCCAACCTGCTCAATCTGTTTTTTGATAAAGGTCGGAAGCGGATCTGAGCAGTTATTCCGCTGCTCATTTTACCTCTAAATCAGAGCATACGTGCTCAGGGAGGGACTTGCAGGAAGAAGAGGAAGCGTCCCTCTCCCAGTTCAGGATGCCGTGACGTGCTAACAAAGCATTCCCAACACCCGTTCGGGTACTGTTTCGCTTCCCCTGGGGATGAGGAGATGCAGCAGCAATACGGAAACCGGAGGCCCTCTGTGGTGGCCTTGGGGCTCCTGGGGCCTAGCCTAGCCAACTTGGCACATATGCAGCCTCGCTGGATGCACATCCATATGCACAGACCACCCAGGGGCATATGTGCCTCCCCACGATTAGTGCAGCACTTGGGCAACCTGTGTATGTGGCCACCAGCTGGCCTAGGCCCTATAGCATCCCATAGTGTTTCAAACCCACAAATTGCTTCCAGGGGCATAGGTGCAGCAGGTGCAGCCACACAGGGGCCTACAAAAACTTGGGGGGGCTATGGAGGATTATGGCCCTCAGCCTGACCGTAATTCCTTGCAGGACCCATGCCACTCACAGCTTTCAGTCATCTTTGGCTGTTCTCCATTCTCTGTCGGCGGGGGAAGGGCCTCCAGTCTCTTTGTGGCACTTGCTCCTTCTCCATGTTACCTGTGGGACGTCTCCAGCCCCAGGTGTTACACATTGCCTTTGAGGTTACTAGCTTGGAGCATTAGTGGTGAGGGATAATCCTGATATGGGCCTCCGCCCATGGTGCTCTCACGTATCGTCCGCCGTCCCCCTTCCGAGGGAAAATGGTCTCAAGCTGCGTCAGGAACACAGTCCAAAGTCCTAGGAGGTTACGGCGTCTCCCTCAAGAACCCGCAGTCCCCGCATACACTCAATGGTTTGGACCTCTTGGTGCCTCTGGGATCACCCTGTTTACACCGATGGCCCTAGCCCCTCACGAGGCTGGTCTCAAGGGTCCCTGGCCTGAGACGTCCAGCCTCCCAGCAACCTCCCTCCTCCTTCCCTCACAGCTGGCACTCTTTCTCTAGGGCCTTGAGGTGGGCATCCTCTACGCCCCAATCCTCTGCTTTGGGGATACTGGCCTACTCCCATTTCAGCACAGTTCCTGACCCTACAGCCCGCACTGCCCTGGGTATTAGCGCCCCCCCCCAGCTCCTCTGCTAGGGACTGAGCTGGCTACCATCCCTTGCTCCCCACTGGGATTTCGCTATCTCTGTCTCTAGGCCCTGCCTCCAATCAAGCCCTCAGAGCATGCTGGTGGATCTTTCCGGCCTCATCATTGGGTTCCCTGCAGGCCTCACCCTGAGGCTTGTTGGTGTTGGCCCAAGTCATCTTGGCTGGGCTGCCCTCTCACATCAGGTGGGCTACCAGCTGTTCTACCCTTTGGTCTGGTGGCAACAGGGCCAAGGACGGGGGGGGGGAGGGGTGTGCTCCACCTTCCACTAGGAGCTTCCCAGGTGGCCTGCCCCTTCTCTGCAGCCCCTGGGGTCATTAAGACCCTCTTGGCCTAAGGCCCTCCTGAACCCCTCTCCTTCAGGCATGATCAAGGTTCCCACCTACCTCCCCAGCCAGCATTGGAGCGCCTCAGCCCCAAGTGAGAAAGTGGAGGTGCAATTTAACTCACTGGTCCTGGTCCTGCCAGTACTTAGCCAAGTGCTTCCTCCCCCCCCCTCCCAGGGGCCCACATTTCATCTTCTCCACCAGGATCCAGTCCCACCCAGCTATGCCCCTGATGGTTTCCGATACCACTTTGCCACCGCTTCTATGCCCTCCCCTTTTTCCTCCCTCAAGGAAAGTGAAAGGACCGGCCTATTTACTACCCGAGATAACCACCTAGACAGGTACATGCCTGCGTGAATACCCGTGTGCGTGGGTACTAAATTCACTAAGGCTTCAGCTTTAATAGTAATAAAGGAGACGTAATCAAGCCGCGTCATTTCTTCCCAGCCTTCCCAGAACTGCCACGGAAGAAATCCTCAATAGTTTGGACCCTTTTCACACGGAGATGCACCGACTCCTGCTCACACACGCACCCGCGGCGCGCATGCGTGGGTGCCTCGCGTGGGAAGGCCACGACGGGTGGTTGCGCCTGCGCCCGTGAAACACGTATGCCCGCCCACCCACCTCCGCCCATCGCCCACGCACAGAGCAATTGGCCAAAATAGTGATGGCTCTGTGTGGGTGGGTGGGGGGGGGGTGCATGGGGATCGATGTGTGCCCGTGTGCAACGCCCCTCCCTTCCCCCCGCTGTGGCGCGCACACCAATTCCCCCCCCAGCCGCAGCTCGTTTTTAAAAGGGCCTTTGTGTTTGACCACAGCAATATTCACCAGCCGCTGTGTTTGTGCTCTCTGCCACAGCACAGTAGCTTCAGTCAACACTGCTATGTGGAAACAACTGACTTCAGAACACTGTTTGCTGAGCAAACACCCATCCCGCTGCTGGAAAGAAAGGCAAGGAAGAGATCAGAGGGAGGGAGGTGGATATCATCAATATGAAAGAGAGAGGAAAACAAGACAAACTGGCCAAGGACACGGAGTGGCTGATGGCTGACCTAGGGAGTTTTTAGACAAGCGTCTCCCTACGCACCCATTATGCATGTTGCAGGCTGCACAGGGTGCCAATGCAGCAAGTATCCGCTATTATCTGGTATCCGGACAGATATCACAGTATCTACAAGAACATAAGAAGTGTCATTTACTGGGTCGGTCACACCAATGGTCCCATCCAGCCCAGAATTCTATCTCCAGCAGCGACCTGCTTCAGTTGCCTCAGGGAGGACACAGCACGTTACAATGGAATAAGCCATTTCCTGCCATCCCTCCCCCAGCTTCTGACAGGGGTCTTGTGTCCCTGGGCAATTTAACTAGTAGCTCTTAATAGACCTGGCTTTCAAAAATTGATCCAGTCCCTTTTTGAAGTCTGCTAAGCTACTGGCCTGAACATCATCTTCCAGCAACACAATTTTATTGCAGGTTGGGTGAAAAAGTACTTCCTTTTATTTGTTTTAAATCTGCTCCCTGTTAACTTCATGGAGTGATCCCTGGTTCTATTGTTTTTAGAAAGGGGAAATAGCAACTCCCGATTGATCTGTTCCACACCTTTCATGATCTTGTAAACTTCTATCATATCCCATTTCACTCGCCTCTTCTCCAAGATAAAGCGCCATAAGCTATCAAGCCTTTCCTCACGCAGAAGCTGTTCCCTGCTCCCCCCTCCCCTTCTCTGCACCTTTTCCAGTTCCGCTGTTGCTTTTGAGATGGGGAGACCAAAACTGGACACAGTATTCCAGATGTGGTCACACCATAGATTTATATGATGGCATTATGATATTTTCTGTTTTGTTATCTATTCCTTTCTTAATTATCCCTAACATGCGGTTAGACTTTTGGGCCATTGCTGCACATTGAGTCAATGATGTCAGTGATCTATCCACAATGACTCCAAGGTCTTTTTCCTGTGTAGTGACACCTAAGTTACCATCCTGCAGATATTCGGTTAACCAGAATATGATTTGCCGTATTAATGTGATTTTTTTTTTCTTTACTCCCTCCTTCTCTCTAGACCGGGTTAGGTTATGCGGTAAAAAAGTAATGTGGAAATATCCGGTGTTCTTGTTTGACAGCAATCAATTATTTACCAGATAACCGCCAAACTAATAGAAATACCAGATATTGACTATGGATAATTTTTTTGCTATCCATTTCAACACCAGCCCTTTCTTTCAGAATCTCCACTCTAGGGATGTGCGAACAGAGCGCGGTTTGGATGTTCGGGTCACGAGCCAAGTTTGGGTTCGGTCATTCGGTCCGGGAACCAAGTTCGGATTCTGTCGTTCGGTTTGGTTCAGCCGAACGTTTGGCGGAGTTAGATATCGGTATCATTTTTATATTTGTATTTATTTATTTATTTATTTATTTAAATTTGTAATCTAATATTTATATCTGCACTAACTCTAACTGCTATTAACTATTCTAAAACCTATGGAACTAAATGGAATATTATCTAATATCTACAAAGGCCTAGTCCTACAAACACACTATATAATATTAAAACTGAATCACCACACACTATCTCTATCTATCTCTATAACCAGGCTAACTCCTACAACTATCTATATCTATAGTAACTATCTATCTATCATCTATCTATATTACACAGGGATGGGGGAGGGGACACAGACAGCTCACACCAAACAACACAGGGAGGGGTACAAAACTGAAATGAAACCTAAATCAATCTACTCCTACTCTAAATAAATCCAAAAACAGGGGAAGGAAAGGATAGGGATGGGCGAACAGATCGCGGTTCGGGTTCGGCCATTCGGTTCGGCTGCGTTCAGTTCGGCCGTTCGGTTAGTTCGCCGGGTTCGGGTTCGGCTCGGCCGTTTGGGAAATGTTTTGTTATGGGGTGGGCTTTTGGGGTTTTATGTTTTTTGGGGTTTTTTATTGGGTTTTATATGGTTTTCTTTTGTTTTTTATTTGTTTTTTTGTTTTTATTTGGGTTTTTTTATTTAATTTTTTTATCTAATATTATATATATGTATATATATCTACACTAAATCTAACTGCTATTAACTATTCTAAATGCTATGAACTAAATGGATTATCTAATAAGTACACAGGCCTACTCCTACAAACACTAAAACTAAATCACTAA
>QEPC01011609.1:283359-293872 GCA_003113815.1 Sphenodon punctatus | reverse complement strand
GCAGAGGGGACCTGTCCCTCCTAAAGGGAGACCATTGGATAGTACTCCCAACAATTTCCACACCAGACACCATCCCTTCTCTTTGTCTCCCCACAGTGAAGTTTGTGCCCTGGATTCCATCTCATCCCACACACTCTCTCTCTCACACACACACACCTCATTTTTACCCCATTCCTGTACTCTCTCCACAGGGTCCTGCATGCAAATTAGGAATGTGCAAACGCGGTTCAGACGTCCGAACCGAACGTCCGAACCAAACTCGAAAATGGCCGAACAGTTCGGTCATGTTGGGTGAGTTCAGATGAGTTCGGGGGTGGGGAAAACATGACTTTGGGCGGGAAAAACGTGACTGGAAGGGGGAGGCAGCTGAGGAGCAGACTTCCTGGCACCAGGGGTGGAGACCAGGGGTTGTTTCAGGACCAAATGATACCGATACCGAAAAAAATCTTCGAATTCGCTATCGATAGCACTATTTTCGATTGTTCAGCCAAGTTAGGCCGAACCGAACAACCAAACCAAAACTCGGGTTTCGAACCAAACGACTGAATGTCTGAACATCCGAACCATATTCTGTTCGTACATCCCTAACGCAAATGACAGCTAGATGGGGTCTGGTGAAATCTAGCTCTGCATGGGTCCTCTGCCTTCCCCATATGCTCCCAACAGCTGGAAAAGGGAGCTAAAGGAGCTGGGATTGGCTCATGCAGGGAAGACCCCTCCCTTGCATAGTCATCCCTCAAGCTTTGTGGGCTGCAGAAAGAGCCTTCTAATGTGTGTGCATGGGTTGGGAGAGGAATTCAGCTGAATCAGCCCTACCTGCTTTATTCAAGGAACAACACAGCTACCTGTAACCAGGATGGAACAACAGGCACCTTCTGAACCTGAACGGGACACAGGTCGAACTGAGTAGGCAAATAGCGCAGGTGTCCCAGTGGGATCAAGCAGAGGCATTGTGTAGACAAAGCACAGGTCAAACCAGGTAGGCAGATAGCATAGGCATCACAGCTATGGACAATAGGAGAGGAAGAGGGTAGAAGGTCAGGAGGCCAGTGGGGAAGGTGCAGAAGGGAGGATGGAGTGTGGAGGCACAGGAACACTTAGCCAGGGGAGTGCTTCAGCGAGCCACTGACTGACTAGTGACGACTTCTTATATGGAGGAAGAAGTGAAAATTCTGGGCACTTCCTGTCCCACCCCATGGGTCCTGAAGCTGACTCAGAGGAGCCAAGGGAAGGGCGCAACAGTCTCTTTGGTAAGGAACGGGTGCTAGCTGTAAGTTGGTGCAAACCTGATTAGAAGATCCATCTCCAGTAAGTGCAGGTGCTAGCTTTTGTCTGGTGCTGGCACCAGCCTTACAGCCGCAGGTGACACTACCATTGAGGAAATGAGGGGCAGAGTCATCTGTCTTCCTGCTCTTTTCAAGGGGCTGCCAGTCAGAAGAGCAGCAAGGTGTAGTTGGTGGGAAACTCCACCCAGCACCAGTGCCTGAGAAGGACTTTCCAGTTCTCCTGGGCCTAGAAGGGGACTCCTGATGGTTGGAGGGAGTGACCATTGGCAGTAAGTGGATCAGTGGGGTTTCTAGGGGTTGGGAGCAGGGGCTGCTGGGAGTCAGGCCATAGGAGTTTCTGGGGGTGGGCATTTCCTTGAGCTAAGACTCTGACTACTTGTCTTCTTTCCCCCTCGCAGTAGCCAATGCCCACATAGCTGAAGCAGCTCCCTCTGTAGCGCTCTTTGTGAGTTGCGAGGGATGGGTTAGGATTGGAGTTTATAAAGCGAATTTAAGACTCTTGCAAGATGGCAGATTGTTAGATGGACACACACTACTCCACACAGTATCTTGCAAATATCTGATTTTCCAAGCTCTATGGTAATGTGTTCTGTGCTCTTGAGATTAGAATATGGCCCTAAGGTGACGAGATAGTTCCCTCTCATTTTTATTACTGGAAATGGGAAGCTTTCTCCCCTCCTCCTCAGTTCTGCTTTTCTTTCCCCTTTTTTCTTTTCCTCTCTCTTTTTTTAAAGTGTCAGTTCTGGTTTCGAGGGTTTGAACTACATTTTCACTGCTGCCTCAGTCTGGCCTCATTTTTGAACCTGCATTTAGCAAGAGCCTCCGTTTTCATAAATGACTTCATAATCTCTTTGCACAGTGAGCTAGACACTTGAGGGGCTGTGGTTTCTGTTTGGATTAGAGGAGTATCTGGATCGAGGAGGGTCCGTCAGAGCACAGCAGACATGACATTCATTAAAGGACAAATGTAGGATTGTAGACCTAGGACAGAAAAATCAAAGATGTAAATACTAGGGGTGGGAATATCGTTATCAGATAAATCCGGTACACCCGATAATGAGGTATATCACATTAATCCGATAATCACCACTGTTTTTTTTTTACATCGCGGCCATTGAAGTAAATGGCCGCAATGTAAAAAAAATGGTAAGGCGGCCAATGTTAAAAATTCGGTATGCCGATACCAGTAAATCCGATACTGGGAGATCCAATACCGATAAATCCGGTATCCAGTCTTCTCCCAGGTGTCCCATCCCTACAAAACAGGGACTAACTGGATCAGTGGTAACACGGCAGAGAAGTTGTAGATTACTGAATGAGCATGAGCCAGCAGCGTGATGCTGTTCCAAAGACAACAAATGCTGGTTTTGACAAGATGAATAGAAGCAACTGGAACATCATTGTGTCACTCTACTCAGTTTTCATTAGGCCCCGACTGGAGGACCATGTTCAGTCTTGGGCAGCCCATTTTCAGAAGGATGTAGAAAAATTGGGGAGAAGCAGACGAGAGCAACCAAAATGATGCAAGGCGTATGAGGAGAAGTGGATGAAACTGGGGTGGTTTAACCCAGAAAAAAAAATACGAAAGGTGGGGATATGAAAACAGTCTGCAAATATTTGAAAGGCTGCCATAAAATAGACAGTGGAGAATTGTTTTCCCTTGCTGTGGCGGACAGGACAAGGGGCAACGGGTACAAGCTGAAGGAAGACAGATTTAAATTGAAACTTGGGGGGAAATTCCTGACCATATGGAGTGTCAGGCAATGGAATAGGCTACCAGGAATGTGCAGAACCTCCCCCCCTTTTTGTTTTTGGTATATTTGTTTAATGAAAACTATTTGTTTTCAGGTGGTGCCATTTTGGAAAAGAGCGCACAAGAGCAGAACAGCCCTGGTGGCCATTTTGGACTTGCACAGTGGTTTTTTACTTTTATTTTGTTTGTAATTTTTTTATTTATTTATTTTTAAACGCACCTTACCTTCAAACCCTATATTGACTCCGTTGCCAAATCCTGCCGCTTCTCCCTCCACAACATTGCTAAGATCCACCCTTTTCTGTCTGTCTCCGCTGCCAAAACTCTCATCCATGCCCTAGTCATCTCATGCCTCGACTATTATAACCTCCTCTCACTGGCCTTCCCCACTCTCACCTTTCTTCCCTCATCTCTGTTCAAAATTCTGCTACCAGGATCATTCACCTAGCCCGTCGCTTTGACCATGTGCAACCTCTCCTCTCCTCTCTCCACTGGCTCCTCCTTCCTGAGCGTATTCTGCACAAGCTCCTCATCTTCACCTACAAAGCCCTTCACAACCTCGTTCCCCCCTAACTCTCTGCCCTGATCTCCCTCCGAACCCCTGCTCAAGCACTCCGCTCCTCCTCCATCCCCTCCCTCACCCTCCCACGCCTCCCCTGCTCCCCCAACCGCCTTCGTCCCTTCTCCCTCACTGCCCCGCACGCCTGGAACTCCCTCCCTGCCCTCGTCCACCTTGCCCCCACCCTCCACACCTTCAAATCCTCTTCAAGACCCACCTCTTCCGCTCCACCCTTCCTAACTCCTGCTAACCATTCCCACCCAGGATTATCGCCCATCTGTTATCTGCAAACTCCCAACTTACTCCAACCAAGCCAAGAACGTGTACCTGAGCTCTCGCATCCTCATGAATGTCACATCCCTTGTCTCTCCCTCTGTTCCCCCTTCCCTGGCTCCCCTCCCCCTGTCTTTAGATTGTAAGCTCTCGGGCAGGGACCGTGTCTATCTTATTCTTGCTGGTGCTATATAAATGCCCATAATCATAATAATTAATAATAAACAAAAACAACGAATGAATTCAAATGCTTATTCATCAATTTTCGTATCCTTCTTTATCTTTTCTTTATGAAAACAATTGGGCAGGGGTCTATTCTTTTTCATAAATAAGAGAAAACAAAACTCATGCACACCCCTACAGACTACCTGGAAAAGTGGTGGACTGGATTCTCCATCATTGGAGGTTTTTTGAAGGCTGGGCAAGTGTATGTCTGGGATGACTTAGATATGGCAGATCCTGCTTCATCCAGTGGGCCGGAACCAATGACCCTTGGAGTTTCTTCCAGTTCTGTGATCTATGATTTTACATGCCCCACAGAAGTAGCAAAGGACATAATACAGGCATGGAATAAGGGAGAAACTAGATTACAGAGGTCTGGATGAGTGAAGTATTTCAAATAGTCAGTAAGGGGTACAAAGCGAGAGACATCTGGGACATGGGAGTTTGAGGTACAGGATCGGGGAACCAGAAAAGGAAAAGGGAGAGCAAGACTGGGGAGACAAGGGAGCAGGAAACTAGAGCAAGGCGCTTGGATGCAAGGCACAAGAGACAACAAGGACAGGATGGAGGATCAAGAACACAACAAGGGTGGGGCCAGGACACAGAGGTGTGAGATGATCTTTCCAGCTTCCTAGTGCTACCATTGCAAGCCTTATATGCTGGCTAGCAGCCAGCCAGGGAGGCGTGGCAGTGGCTGGAGACAGACAGGAGGGGCGTGACCAGAGCAGAGCAGGGAGGCCTTTTGAGGGGCACGACTGCTGGGCGGGTGTGTGGCAAAGTGGAGCTGCAAGCCCAGCCGCCGCGGTGAAGTGGGTTCAAGGCCTGGATCGTGACACCGTCCTCTCAAGAAATTAATGAGAAAACCAAAAGGGAAATGGCATTCTGTGTCGGAATATTGTCACATCGTTTCAAAACGTCTTTTCCAATACTTTTGACATTTCTCGACAGAAAACCCCCTTTTATTTTAATTTTTTAATGGAATTTACATTTTTCCATCAGAATTTTTTTTTTTTTTTCTTCAAGCAAACTATATTTTTGGCAAGAAACCTTTCTGCCTGGGAAGCACGGACCCAATGTTTAGACAGCAGACAGGTGGGCCTAGAGGCCGGCAACCCAAACAGAGCCTGATGGGAACGGATTGGTCCTGTCAGAGCTAGGTTGGATTGGGTGTGCTCCCTGCTGTAGGCCCTTGGGCCAGGCTGGGCCAGACACATTGACTGTGGAAGACCACAGCCTTCAGTAATGGGATATTGATTTCTAGAATGAGTAGGGAACCCCCGTAGGTTCCCTTGTGCCCATTCTCTGAGGCGCGTTCCTTGGCCTGCCACCTGCCAAGCAGCAGCAGAGCACTTCTGAGTCCGAGGCCACGCCTCCTACATAGGCAGTTACACCCCCTATGTAGGCAATGTGCCTCTGTGAGCAGGAAGGTGCGGGGTACAAGACCAATTAAATAAACGTGGCCCACTATGTAACAGTGGTCAAATCACCTACATCGACTGTTGTGTTCCTCCTCCTGCAAATGTTCTGGCCCACAGAGCCCTGCGGACGTGGGGATTCAATCCAGGTGGGGGTGGGTGAAGATTCTCCACCCACTTACAAAGGGCAGTGATATCATTGCACTCCACATTGGAAAAGGTGCAGTGGGTCACCTTAGCTCTGCCCCTTTTCTGACACAGGCCCGCCCCTTATGGAGAGCCATAGAAAAAGGGCAGGAGAATGCCTTAACCCCGCCCCTTTTCTGACAGAACGGGAGTCTGCGCAGAAGGACACGGGGAGGAAGCCCTTCCCAAGTCCACGCTAGAGATGGCCAGGGCAAGTTGTGTAGCATCAGAGGCAATACTTTTGGTGGTCAGATTTTACACTGACACCCATTTCACAACATTCTGGTTGCGTCCCTTGATACCAGAAATAAACCATACATTTCACTGTCACCAAACAATGCTGTGGATTTTTAGAAAATAATTCCCAACAGAGGCTTGAGTGGGAGCACACGGCCAGTCTGAATTCCTGTCACAAAGAGGGAGCTTGCAAACGTCATTTCATTAGCACCCAAGCCGCACTTTGAAGATGCAAGGTGCAAAGTTGCAGGCGCGTTTATTTTTGTATTAGAGAAAAGCAAGATTTATATTCTGTATTCAGAGAACATATTATTCCCATCTCCCTTCCTGGTTTTGGAACAAAGTTTACTTCTGAAGCTGTTAAGAGAAAATGTAAATCGTCTTGCCTGTTTGTTAAGGGTCCAGGACAGTAAGCAACGGCTGTTGTGACTGCGAGTGTTTGTACAGAAATGGAAAATCTTGGTCTTTAAGTGTATTTATTTAACTAAAGAAAGTTTACACAGCTTGCTGAGAACAGTTCGGTAGGCAATTACATTTCGGCAGCACCTCCCATATCATTTCTACACCTGCCAACTCTCCCAACCAACAATCCTTTGTGCTTCTGCCTTTCAGTGCATTAGGAATGCTTACCTATGCCAGGAAGCACCCACTACGTCTGTTTATTATCGCCACAGCAAGATGTAGTGAATTTAATTTTGGCCATGACAACAGTTTGGTCCCTTATAAACAGAGCCCACAAAGCTCCCATTGTCACAAAACAGGAGGGGGAGCGAGGTTTGCAACAGTAACAAACGGTAATGCTGTCTAGAGAGAGACGATTATTAGCTACCATTGCAATCACATCTCCACCAGCCGGTCCAGAAGACGACAGCCTGAGCAGTAGGCCATGCACGCAGAAATAGGCAACAGTAGTCATGACAGTGGAAGCTCGGGTTTCGGCAACCCATCCGAAAGGGCAACAAAGAAGCGATGGGCTCGAGAGAAAATGGGAGGTTCTTTGAACACTGAAGAAAGCTTGAAGGCGGTGGGAGAGATCTTGGAGAGGAACCAGGATGAGGGAGTTAGAGGAATGAATGCTGAGAAGAAAAAGAAATGTTGGAAGAGGCATCCGCCAATGCACCCAGAAGTCTGAGGAATAGGACGGATGAGTTTCCTACCAAGCAAGGACCTGACTTTAACCTGCTGAAGTGAAGACGTGAACTAAAACTAATGCATGGTCAGTATTGGCAACAGGGCTGGCCGGGCGACATGGGGCAGTCGCCCTGGACCCGACTCTTTCTGAGGACCCCACAGTAGCCTCTGTTTTCACCAGGACAGGTGGTGGGGGCTCCACTCCCTCTCAGTGCGGCCCCAAGCACGACCACCTTCAGGCCATTGCAGAGGTGGACCCAAGGGGAATGGACCACCAGGGGGCCTACATTTTATCTTCACCCTGGGCCCCACAAATCCTCAGGCTGGCCCTGATCCTCAGGCTGGCAAAGCAAATAAATATGTTGGCTGCAACAGAGTCCAAAAAACAGGCTTGAGCCCAGTCCGAGCCCAACTACATTGTGACCGACATGAAGGCGGTCTTGACACAGCTGGATCCTTCTGTCCCTGGGCCCAATCTGTACTAGAGTGGCCATGCCCCCACTGAGCCCTGTGATGTCACGGCACTTCATGGGGGCGGGGCATCTTGCCTGTTGGGAGTCCAACTCAGCCTGAGTTTGAGGGATTTGGGCTGGGAGGCCTCCTGAACCAAACTGAGCTTAGTTTGGCTTGGTTTCTTATTTAGCCAGATAGGATCAGGGAACATGACGGGAACTAGGGGGAAACATCAGGGAATGGATCCCCCATTGTGACCTGTTGGGTGCTTCCCCGAAGACACCGTGATTGGCCACTGTCGGAGACAGGATGCTGGGTTAGATGGACGGTTGGTCTGACCCAGTATGGCACTTCTTATGTTCTTATGTTAGGGCTCTAGGCTGTAAGTATTGAAATAGGCCCAAGTTAAAAGGCAGCAAAAAGTTTGGGGGGGTATATGTATTATTATTAAACACTATTATTATTGATCATTTGTATAGCACTGTCCATGTTCGAAGTGCTTTACTAACGCTATCTAGTTCACACTTGCAACAACCACCCTGAGGCAGGTTATAATTAATTATTCCCAATTTACAGATGGGGAACTGATACCGAGAGAGAATGACTTGCCCAAGGCCACCCAGCAGGGTCATGACTAAGATGGGATTTAAACCCTGGTCTCCCAGATCCAAGTCCAACACCTTAACCACTCCCATTTTAGCTGTGATCTCCAGACTGCCCATGAAATGGTGATCTCTGCAGGGCCTCTCTCATAACTCCTTTGGGACCAGACGGACTGCACTGCCTACATTTTTTGGTTTATGAGTTAAATGCTTAGTTTCAGTTTAACTTGCAAAGAAACCAAACTATTATGATGCATAATCTTTCCTTTAGCAATTTTTTTTAATCTCACATTTAATTGAATCCAATTTGGGTTTTTTAGGCATTATTAATAATATAGCACCAACAATGTGCCTGGTGGAGAACAGACATGATTAGAGAGAGAGATCTTCCCCACCACCACCAAAGGGGCTTACAATCTAACCTAAACAGGGGGGTGGGGGTGCATATCCTAGAATCTTAAGAGTTGAAAAGGACCTGGAGGGACATCTAGCCCAACCCACGGCTTTGATGCAGGAGGACTATAGCTACATCATCAATACAGGGAGAGGGAGATGTGCACATTCCCATTATACAGATGGAGAACCGAAGCTGTAGAGATAGTGACTTGCCCAAGGTCATCCACTGAGTTCATGGCTAAGACACTCCTTGAACCTTGGCCTCCCAGGTCCAAGACAGTCCAACTTCTAATCCACTCAGCTATGCTGATTACTCACCCCAGGCCGGCCCGTTCCAGGGGGACACCCCATTGCTACCAACGACAACAGGAAGCTCTCCGCCGCATGGATCGCAGGGTGATATCATCCAACGACACCTGGATCATCGACCAAGGCATCACCACAGCAACAGCGGCAGAACCAAGGACCGACACAGCTGTCAAAAAACCCCAGGGAGGCCAAGAACAAGAAAGGGGTGGTCAAGTAGAAATGGAGAGCAGACACCTTCAACTACGGAGTAGGAACTGAGCCAGTCTCACTACCCTGCCCGGGGGGATTGCAGGCCAGGGTCTGCAACCCTGTCGTCCAGTATGACTCAAGGACATCACTGACCAGAATGGGCCTCTGGGAAGGGAGGACCCATCCCGTATTCTGGATAAAGCAGGTACCCCATTTACTAAGGGGATTGGAGAGGGGACGGGTTTGGGGTCATTTGGTGTAAAGGCCTGGGATGATCATTTCCAGGTCCCATGGCCAAATTTTGAGTGCCCTCTCAGAGAAAAACCCATCTGGGTTGACTGGAAACAAAATTAGAGGGATCCCAGCTCCTTGGCAGGGATCACGCTTATTTACTGCTGTATATGCAATATATGTTGTGTGTGTGTGTGTGTATATGCTATATGCACAATATATGTGCATGCGTACATACGTTAAGAACCTCTTGGCCACTTCTGAGATTTTGGTAGACATCAAATCTAGTTCTCAGTAGTAAATAGCAACACACTAGTGTGGCAATAATTACCTGTTGAAAAACTAAGTCAGTTGGGAAAGCAGAAGTTGCATCTCATGGGAGGAATTGACATTTCAAAATCAGTTGCCATCCTGAATTAACTAGGAAATCAAAATATCATCAACAACAACAAAAAATTTAAAAATGACAAATTTAGAAAAAAAACTCTCACAATGGAATTTATGTTTTTGAGAGAAAAGGAACAAGTTGTCATTGGAACAAGCTGTCAACCATCAACTCTGGAAAGACCAAAATTATGATCTTTTCTAAAAGGCCTCTCCAACGTAGGTGGGAGTTGAATGGCAATGAGATCGAGCAGGTCGACTCATTTAGGTACCTAGTTATTGTTTTCCAATCTTCAGGTGCCTGGGCTGTCCATTGCAGCTCAGTGGTTGAGCGGGCTAACAAAACAGCGACAGCAATACTCCGTTTCTTAAGATCAAGGGAAGGTTCTTTGCTAATGCCGGCCATCAGGTGTTCATGGCTAAATCATTTATCTATATGGGGCCCATTTATGGGCCACTGAGAAGACCAAGGAGATCAATGTAGTTCAAACTACATTTCTCAGAGCTCTCTTAGGGGCACCCCTGGGTACCTCTAATGCGGACTTAAGACTTGAATCTGGCAGACCTTCATTGTCTGCCTTGATATGGAGGGAAGCTGTTAAATTTTGGTTACGCCTGTTTTTCCTGTTTCTGCCAGGCCTATCACTTGTGGTTATTGATGATAGCCCCAACCGTTGGATGAGTAGGGTCCAATATAAGATGAATCTTTTGGGTTTCTCTCTCCCTTATTTGGTTGCCCAGGACTACCTTAAGGCTCAGCTTGAATTAAAGCTAAGGATATCCGATGATGAACGCCAGGAGGATTTGGCAAGATTAAACGCAAGCGCCTTTATTTCAGCGTATTCTTCTATTCTTCCTCCAAAGGACTGTGCTGCCCCATATTTTGC
>QEPC01011609.1:247050-258529 GCA_003113815.1 Sphenodon punctatus | reverse complement strand
CCTGATTCCCTTCCCCTGTTTTAAGTTTTGGATTTATTTAGAGTAGGAATATTATTAAATTGATTTTCATTTCAGTTTTGTACCCCTCCCTGTGTTCTTTGTGTTTCCCCCTGTGTAATATTGTATATATAGATAGATAGTTATTAGATAGACAGTTACTAGATAGATATACATAGTAGTTAGCTTAGTTATAGAGATAGATAGAGATACAGTGTGTTTGCAGGACAAGGCCTTTGTAGTTAATTAGGATATTCCATTTAGTTCAATAGGTTTTAGAATAGTTAATAGCAGTTAGATTTAGTGTAGATATATATATATATATAAAGAAACAGCCACTCCATCCCCAGGACCCACCATCAGGGTTCTGGGGCCTACGTTACTGGCAGGGAGGGTTGTGGTCAATACGTACCTAGAAGCTGCCACCTTAGCCCCAGGACCTACCGTCATGGGTCCGGGGTCATCATTCCTCGCACAAAGAGCCTTTTTTCGAACAACCGAACCGAACAGGACCGAACCCAACAGCTGAACCCAAATGCAGCGAACGAACTGAATGGGACTGAACCGAACGACCGAACCCAAACCGTGATCTGTTCGCCCATCCCTAATCATGACTCCATCCCTTGACTTTCGGTGCATGCGTATTCTCATTAGGGCTGAAATGGATTGCCATCCAAAAACACAGCACATCGTAAGGGCATGAAGTTTGTTTTAATTTTCTTTCATTACTCAAATGAACGCTCTGTTTGTTTTAGTACTTAAACTATGAAAACCATTGTAACAAAAACAAGCAAACACAAAGAAAAAAGCATGTTTTCATTACCAAAAAAACCTTACTACATTTGTTTATTTTTTTTAAACTGTGCATGTGCAAATGGTTACCAGGACTGTTCTGCGCAAATCTGCCCTTTCCCAAAATGGTGCCAGAAGCATCGGCACCATTTTGGAAAAGGGCAGCCAGTCTGTGCATTCATGGTGGCCATTTGCACATGCGTGACCATCTGCCCTTTTCCAAAATGGCGCCGACGTTGCCAGGGTCATTTTGGGAAAGGGCTGCGCATGCCCAGAATGGACCAGCGGCCTTTTAGTGCATGCGCAGTCATTTTTTCATTTTAAAAACATTTGTTCTAAGCCAAGGATAATATTTTGTTCTAAGCCAAGGATAATAAAACACTAACTGCAGTTGAAGTTCGCAACCTATGAGAAGTGGAGTAAGAAGAAATAACTGAAGCTGAAGTGAATAAACAACACAAGCTAAAATTGCTTCCAAACAGACATAAAAATTCTCAAAGAGGATGGATCTGAATTTGACTATTTGTTGTGGAAATGAATCCACAAAACCCATTCACAAATTCAACAGTTCCTGCTAGAGATGAAACAAATATCCACGACAAGTATATCCAGCAATTCTGATTGATTTGAACGATACCTGCTGAATTGAATGACAACCACAATTGGAATCCACAGTCATTGGATATCCGTTTCAGGTTTTTACTTTTTTCTGTCATTTAGGTTTTTGGCCTAGTCCTGCAGCTCTGGGGGTTTCTGCACTTGCTGAGTCTTCAATCAATTCCCTGGTGTCTCCCTCATTTGGAGTTCCTAGCCCAGCCCCGGCGTCTCGATAGCACATCCTAGCAGACCCCTTGAGTTAAGTTGCTGGCTCCGTTGCCTCCCTGCAACTCCCCCCTCACGCCTGCTAGGCCCTTGGCTTCGGTACCTAGCTGCCTCACCCAAATCTAATTCCAGGTCCATATTAGAGATCCATATTTAAAATCAATTTAAAAGTTTTAAAATAATAATTTAAAAGTGTAAACAAAATTAAAACAACTGCTGATATGCAAAATGGCCACTGGACCATAACGGCACGAAGGTAGGTGGTCTGCGCACGCCACCGCCAAAGGCCACGCCAGCCTCCCAAAGAGGGAAGCTGCAGGAGCACTTCACCCTGCTGACTCCCAAGCGCTTACTCCAGAACCTTCCTCTTCCGGTTGGCTTCTTTAGAGTCCCTGCTGGGTCATGTGACTGACCCACGTCCAATCAGGTGCCTCAGGAGACTGTCTTCCCTACACTTTTAACCCCTTCCTGACCAGACCGTGCTGTTTTAGTGACAGTGTGCTAAGCCCACGTGGGTCTAAGTCCTGCGAGGACTTACCCAAGCACACTGTCCAGAATGGTCCAGCAGCCACTTTACACATGCACCGTTTTTTGTGGTTTTTTAAAAATTATGTATAGATTTTAAACTGAACCGCAACAGGCAGATTGTGGTTCAGCACAGATTAATCCGTAACTGCCCGTTACAAGCAGTTCGGGATTAATCCGTGGCACCCGTCACTACTTGATAGGTGAGGGCTCTTCAGACTGGAGAAGAGATGATAGAAGTTTATAAAATCATCATGAGGGGTGTGGAATCGGTTATTAGAGAGAGTGGGTCTAATAGGGGACAGTTCTAGAACACCGAAGGGGAAAAGAAGAGATGGAAGGCCGAGGGTCCTTTGGATAGAGGATGTTAAATGATACGCAGGACACGAGAAGCAGAGAAGCATTCTGAGTGGGGCTGGCCGGATTTGGACCTGGTGGCTCAATAGGATTATAAAGGGGCTGGAGTGCAAGGTCTATGAGGAAAGGCTACAAGAATCAGGTATGTTTAGCTTAGAGAAAAGAAGACCAAGGGGGGGGAAACAGGATTAGCAGTCTTCGCATATCTAAAGGGCACCACTAAAAAAAGATCATGAACATTTCTTCCCCAACACCGCAGAGGATAGCGTGAGAGGGAATGGGTTTAAATTGCTGCCAGATAGATTTTGGTTAAATATTAGGAAACCCTGGAAGATCAATCTGGGCAATGGGAGCTAGGGAAGGAATAGACTCTCTTTCATTGGAGGTTTAGAAGAACTGGACGTAGAGGCAGCTGTGAGGCTGTGGGTACAGAGCATCCTGTCTGGAGCAGAGGGTTAAACTAGATTGTCTTGGGGGTCATTTCCAACCCTACATTTCTATGGTTCTAAGATGATGGTTTATGGCTGGATCTTGCCCCGTTTCTTACAGTTACATTGAGTAATGTAGCTGCTCCTAGTAGGGTGGCCAGACCTCCCCTTTAAAAGAGGACGCTTCTGAAAAATACATGCTGCAGGGCTGCATTGGTTCCAGTGCAACCCCGCACCATGTATTTCTCATAAGCATCCTTTTTTAAAGGGGAGCTATGGCCACCTTAGCTCTTAGAAATCTCCTGCACCTGCTCTTAGAAATCTCTCCATTACCAGAAAACCTACACACCCCAGAAGCTTCCATGTACTTTCCCCCGCAATAAATGCCTGAGGAAGGAGGGCTAGTCTATTATCCCGATTCTGCAGACCCACGATTTACAGCTCAGCCTCAGACTTCTCGACTAGTAGCAGCTCCATTTAGATGGAAGCCACAATGGGTGTCTCTACAATGAACACTTGTCACTATTCCACTGCCTAAACACAGGGCCAAGCATGACGTTTGGTCACAAGAACCCAGGAGCAACCCACAGAGGGAACATTGGTTTGCAAGAGTTTGCTCCTCAGAACAAATCCAGGGAACTCTTCAGAAGATCTGCAAAGCAGATGAGAACATTCCAGGGAATCCGATATTTGAAGGCTGCTATCATGTCTCCCCTTAATCCGCTCTTTGCTAGACTAAACATACCCAGTTCTTTCAACTTTTCCTCATAAGACTTGCTTTCCAGACTCTTTGTTGCCCTCCTTTGAACCCACTCCAATTTGTCAATGTCCTTCTTAAAATGAGGTGCCCAAAACAGGACACAGTACTGCAGATGAGGTCTGTCCAGTGATGAACAGAGTGGAATGATTTCTTCTGCTGACTTGGGAGGCAATGCTTCTGTTAATGCAGCCTAAAATTGCATTAGCCTCCCCCCCCCCACAGCCACATCACATTGCTGACTCATGATCAGTTTGTAATCAACCACAATCCCAAAGTCCTTTTTCATATGGGCAGTGGCTCAGGTGGCAGAGCGCATGCTTTACATGCATACGGTCTCAAGTTCAATCCCCAGCATCTCTGATTCAGGATCTCTGGTAGCACGCCTGGGTGAAGTCTCTGCTGGGGATCCTGGAGGGTCTCAGGTAACATGCCTGGGAAAGGGTGAGGACTATGGAGAGCTGGATTTGAAATCCTGATGCCATGTCAGGTTGTGACAATGCTGGGCTAGGATGGACCATTGGTCTGACTCAGTTAGGCAACTCCTTATATGTGCTGCTGCCACGCCAAGTATCCCCCCATCTTATACTTGTGTGTTTGGTTTTTAACATTTTTCTTAGCTGAATTACATTTTATTAATTTCAGCCCAGCATATAAAGGTTTTGGGGGATTCTGGTCCTCTCTTGCTAGCTACCCCACCTAGTTTGTGTCATCTGCTAACTTGATAAGCAATCCCTCCGCTCCTTCATCCAAGTCCTCCCCCCCTCCTGATGACTACAGACATTAACAACTGGTACTGAGGGCGGGGCATTGGCGGTTGGCCAGCAAGGGGCCTGGGGAGACTTCCTTCCGGGCTGTCCCCCATAACATCGGGGGCAGCCGGAGGCACATGTCCGAGGCACGGCTCGAAGGGGCACGATCAAAGAGGCCTGCCCTTTGGTCGTGCCCTTCGGTTGAGCCGGGAGGTTGTGGAGGAGGGCTTGTCGATGGGACTAGCTGATGTGAATTCTTTGCTGTTATGGATTGTGAGAAGGCCTCCCGCTCTCCCCGGTGAGAGAGGGGTTGAGAGGGAGGATGTCCTCTGGTGACAGCAGGGGACAGAAGGATGTATTGTAGATGGTCCCTGATGTGAACAGGATGGGAATGTTAGGACTTGGAGGGGGTAAGATGTAATTATTTATTATTATTGGGGGGGATGTCGACTGTGTATTGTTTTTGAAACACTGGGTCCCCCTGTGTGGGATATAGACCCTAGCATTGCTGTATTTGTGTGTTGCTCTGTTGGATTCCCCTGCATGGGAAAAAAACCCAAGTTATTGTATTTATTTGGTGTTGTGAGCCGCCTTGAGCCGCCTTTGGGCGAGAGAGTGCGGGATACAAATTAAAATGAAATGAAATTAAATGAATAAAAATGTCAAACAACAATGGGCCCAGCACAGAGCCTTGTGAGACCCCGCTTGATGCTTGCTCTGGTTTGATGATAAATAGATAGTTACTCTTTGAGGAGTGTTCTTCAACCAGCCGCGAATCCACCTTGTGGTGTCTTCCAGCCCCCAGTTTGCAAGTTTGTCAGCGGGATCTCATGTGAAACTTTGTCAAAACACTTGCCTGAAATCAAGGTATATAATAGTATTCTTCCCCACATCCACTAAACTGGTGGACCTGTCACACTAAAGGGTCACAGTTTCCCTCTTCTGTGAAGACAGGAAAAATAGGAATTGAGAAGTTCTGCCTTCTCTCTGTCTCCTACTAACATTTCCCTATCCTTGGCTTCCCCTCATCCACGAAACGAGTTACTCGGGCATAAGAACATCAGTAACACTGTACTGGGTCAGACCAATGGTTCAGCATTCTGTCTCTAGCCATGGTCAATCCCCATCACTTGGAAGTACCACCAAACAGGTCATAATGCGGTGATTCATTCCCTATTCACTCCCAGCTACTGACAGTAAGAGGGTATGTTCCCCAAAACCTACCTGGCTAATAGCTGTGAATGGACCTTTCCTCCAGAAACTTGCTCAATCCTTTTTTAAACCCAGCTGTTAGTTTGACCACCTCTTTTGGCAACAAATACCACAACTTAATTGTGCTTTGAGTGACAAAATATTTGTTCTAAATCTGCTGCATGTTAGTGTCATGGGGTGTCCTCTAGCTCTAGTAGTATTTGAGAGGGTAACCATTCCCTATTTACTCATTCCACTCCACTCATGGTTTTATAAACTTCTATTATATCCCCTCTCAATCATCTCTTCTCCAAGCTGAAGAGCCCTAACCTATATAGCCTTGTCAAAAAATAAGACAAGAGTAGTCTGGCACTTCTTGTTCCTGATAAATCCATGCTGAGTATGAGCAATCCCTGTATCATCATCAAGGTACTTACAAATTGACTTTTATAATCCATTCTAGTTTCTTCCCAGATATTAAAGTCAGGCTGACCAGTCTATAATTTTCTGGATCCTCCTTTCCCCCTTTTTAAAGAGAGAGGAACAACCTTTGTCTCTGGTCTTCTCCTCAGCAAGAGTTCTTAAAGATAATTGACAATGGTTCTGAGAGTACCTCCGCAAGTTTTTCTGGTGCCCCAGCGTGCAATTCATTCACCCTGAAACTTGAATTCAAAGTAGTCAGGAACTCTCTAGCCACCTTTTAACCTTTTCTAGCCTGCAGTCTTCCCTCTCTTCATTCATACACTCTTTGCTAGGCTGGTCAGTTTCCTACGGATGGGCGAACAGAACGGAGTTTGGAAATTCGGTTTGGTTCGGTTTGAAATTCGAGTTTGGAAATTCGGTTCGGTTCGAAATTTGAGTTCGGTTCGGAAGTTCGGTTTGCTCGACTGAACAGACTGAGATCAATCCGAACTCTGAACTTCCAAACTGCATTCGCCCATCCCTAGAGTTTCCCTTTTCTGCGAAGACTAAGCAAAATAAGAATTGAGAAGTTCTGCCTTCTCTCTTGTCTCCTACTAAGATTTCCCTATTCTTGAGTGCATGCCCTCATCCTGATGCCCTTCTTCTAAGTTCCATCTTTCTGTGCTTGAGGGTAGGGACTGAACCCAGAAGCCTGATCCAGGAACTGGAAATGGGCCAGAGGCCAGATTTGGTCCTTAGACCACAAGTTCCCCAACTCCTAATCTACAGTCTCCTAAGAAGTATAGTTTGAGCACTGCCTACCGATTGCAGGAAAGAAAATTAAGCAATCGAGTTTGAGGGGAACCGGCGACAGCTAATCTTATCAACATATAACCTTTTAATCTGATTATTGAAACAACATGTTAATTTATGAAAAGTTCAGCATTCTATTAAATTGCAAACAAGCCAGTGAATTGCAACTCAACAGGTTGCTTCATTGAATTCATGCAGGTTCTCCTGGCAAAGGCATTCCAAATTTGAACTTAATTAATATTCCTACTCCTGGTTTCCATAGTTTCTTTTTAAACATGAGTACCAGCAGAAACTGGCAGTAACTTTCTCCATATTCTCAATAATAACCCCCCTCTGGCTGTCAATATGTATGAAAGGAAAAAAATGTTGCATACCCCGAACAGTCTGTCATTTTCCTGCCTTTTGTTAAAACTATGTTGGCAACTTTCTGTTTGGCTTACTCAGCTGAAGGTGCTTAACTGTTTCTCTGCTCGTGTTATGGGAAGGGATGGAGAGAAACTCGTTCCATACAGGTCATGAGTAGTATTTCTAATATAGCACCAACAATGCGGCACCTGTGGATGAACGGGTGGGACTAGTGACACAACTGGGTTGGTTTTCCCAGTCGTTATATTCCTTCAGAACAAATGTTCAAACCCAAAATGACTGACCCCTTTCCCCCACCCAAGCTGAAAGAAGTACGGGCAAAAACAGGTATATCCATCGAATTTCTGATGCCCAAATCAACCCCTAATTGGTACCCAGTTAGATCCTGATTTGTGTACCCAGTGGCCTAAAATGTCCCAGTATGTTGACTTCCTGTCCCAATTTTTTTTATTGGTAGCTGGCAAATCAATAACAGAAATTACTGGGGATTTTCCCCAGGTATTCAGGTACCCAATCGGTGACCGGTTCGAATTCGGGCCGTTTGGACAACCGAACCCGAACCGAACTCTGAAACGACTGAACAGTTCACTTGGTTCGGATCGAGTTCGGATGGGTTCAGGTGGCAAAAACGTGGCTGGAAGGCAAAAGCGCGACAGAGAGGGGGAGTCAGCTGAGGAGCAGACATCCAGGCACCAGGGGTGGAGAGGCTTGGAGTAGCAGCCAGCCTGCCCAATCACCATCCCTTTCCTCCTCAGACCACTGGCTTCGCAGGCTGCGATTGGACATGGGGGATGGGGGGCTAGGCTGCATAGAGCGAATGGGGCTTGTGGTGAGGTGGGTGCAGCAAGTAACAAAATGCATTGCCTTCCCCCCTTCCAACACCTTCTGAGCTAGTCACTGTTCCTGAACAGCAGGCGTTTTCAGAAGTCTCCCTCTCCCAGCAGTTTTTGTTCCTTCCTATTCCTAATCCATTGCCATCCTCCTCCTATTTCACCCATCCAACCCATTTACCTCCATATTATCATTTATTTAGATGAGATAGATTTAGGTGTTATTTTTATTTTGTACCCCTCCCTGTGTTCTTCCTCCCCCTTCCGTTGATTCCTTTCCCTCCCCTTCTTATTCCATCCCTGATTCCCTTCCCCTGTTTTGGGATTTATTTAGAGTAGGATTATTAGATTGATTTAGGTTTCATTTCAGTTTTGTACCCCTTCCTGTGTTCTTTGTGTTTCCCCCCCCCCACCATCCCTGAGTAATATTGTATACCTAGATAGATAGATATTAGATATAGTTACTATAGATTAGATACATAGTTGTAGGAGTTAGCTTAGTGATAGAGATAGTGTGTAGTGATTGTTTTATAGTGTGTTGTAGGACTAGGCCTTTGTAGTTATTAGGAGATTCCATTTAGTTCCATAGGTTTTAGAATAGTTAATAGTTAACAGCAGTTAGTGTGTGTGTGTGTGTGTGTGTATATATCATAGATAAAAAATCTGAATAATAAAATAAAATATATATAAAAACTTTGTGTGCTGTGCCTTCTTTGAGTTTGAAGACATGGAGAAGGGAAGTAAGAGAGGCCAATCTGCTGCCCGTAAGGCGGGCAATGTGGCACATGGCAAAGATGGTGGTAGGGGCCGTGGCAGAGGAGTGGCAGCATGCAGCAGCAGCAGCCAGAGCCCATCACCATGCCCCAAACTGCACAGGCCTGATTTGCGCAGTCAGGCTTGAGAGGCTGCCAGCAGTGGCACTAGTCTGGGGGGTAGTTCGGCAGTGCCTCCTGCCAGCATCCTCCAGTGCCACGCAGGGCACTGGAAGGCCTGCAGGACATGAGGCTGAGTCTGTCTCTGCTTCTGCAGGAGCAGGTGCTGCTTTCGATGTTCCGCCAGGGCCACCAATGTCCCCTATTGTTGAGGTGATCCTCAGCAGTCCAGGGCTGGTGGATCCCACCCTGGCTGCTAGTGGCAGGGCCCAATCCCCGGGCAATGGCAGGAGGGAGAGCAGCAGCAGCAGCTCTAGGGGGCACAGGGAGAGTGCCTGCAGCAGCATGGTGGGCAGTCAAGCCTCAGGGTCCCGGTACTCCCCTTCGCGGGACAACACCATGATTGGGGACAGTGAGGCAGAGGCAGACACTAGTCTCACAGAGGAGATGTCTGGAGCTGAGGCGATGGCTGTCCCTCCTCCCAGAGCTGTGTCATCGCCACCAAGTTCTGCCCCTCCCAGCAGCGCTGGCAGCAGTGCGTCACCCGGGGTGGGCCAGAAGGCAGGGGGGGAATCGTGTCTGGGCACATTTTAAGCTGGTGCGGGTGAATGATCCCAGGGAGGTGCAGTGCACTGTGTGCAATTAGCTAGTGAAGCGTGGGCAGGTGCTCACCAACCTTGGGACAACTGCCATGGTGAGGCACCTGAAGTCATGCCACAGTGCTCTGCTGATAAGCGGGCAGGCAGGGGCAGTGGATGCCAGTGGGTCTCCGACTGCAGCGGCCACACCGGCCAGTCACCCATCTCCTTCAGTGGGCAAGCATCTCGCAGGAGCAGTATTCCTGCTAGGGGGAGAAGAACAGCAGCAGGAGCCTCACCAGCAGTGTCAGCCCACCATGGAGGAGCTGGGGTGGGGGCAGCTGCCAAGGCCATCGGCAGCTGGAGGGCGACGTGGCTTTCAAGTGAAAGCCAGGCGCCTGTTGGGCAAAACGATTGTGCTGGATGGGCCGCCCTTCTCCATTGTAGAGGGCATGGGCTTCCGGAGGCTGATTGGGTGCCTGGCCCCCCAGTTTCAGCTGCTGTCCTGCACCACCCTGAGTCGGAATGTGGTGCCAGTCCTGTACAGGGCTTTGCAGGAGCGGGTGAGGGAGCAGCTGGCAGGGGCGGGGCACAGTCCACTTCACCACTGACCTCTGGTCCACCAGGAACGCCCAGCATGCCTACCTGGCAGTGACGGCGCACTGGTGGCAGAACCCAGAGGCACCATTTGCCAGTGGCAGGAGGGGTCCCGAAGCAGGGTATAGGTGAGTCCTGCTTCAGGCACAAGTAATGGACAACCCTCACACCGCTAGGAACATCGAGGCAGCGCTGCCTGCCATGGTGAGGGAGTGGGTCACAGCAGGCGCGCCCTTCACCAAGGGGTGTGTGGTGACAGACAACGCGGCCAATATATTGAAGGCCATCCATGCCGGGGGCTTCACGAGCATCCCTTGCGCCACACACACCCTCCATCTTATGGCCAGGGACGCTCTGGGCTTGGGGGAGAAGGGGATTGGGGCAGACACCCTTAGCTCCCTGAACGAGTGGGGGAGGAAGCTGGCTGGTTTTTTTAACTGGAGCGTGAAGGGCAGCGAGCTCCTCCTGGAGAAGCAGGCCGAGCAAGGGTCCCCGGTGCACCAGCTCATCCAGGATGTCTCCACCAGGTGGAATTCCACCTTCCTGATGCTTGAGCGGCTTCTTGAGCAGAAAGCTGCCCTGCATCAGGTTCAACTGGTGACAGACAGCAAGGCACCTCCAGGGTACGATGGGGCAGATGATGGGACAGTATGATGGGGCAGATCCTGGCACCACACGGTCTTTGTACTCAGACCATTCCTGGCCGTGATGGAGACCGTGAGCAGCTCCACCACCACCCTCAGCCAGGTGACCCCTCTGGTCCAGAGTCTCCACAGGAGGCTGGACGAGATTCTTGGGGGGTGGGATTGTGGCCCTGAGGGCCTTGACCTGGCGCAGCAGCTGAGGGTGCATTTTGACGAGCTCCTGCAGCAGGAGGAATATGTCCTGGCAACAATGCTGGACCCCAGGGTCAAGGACAGCATAGCACGCCAGACAGCACTCTATGGACACTGGAAGGGTGACCTGGTGGAGAGGGTCCAGCAGGCAGAGCGGGCCATGCAGCAGGACACCCCTGGGGATGGTGGGAGTGGGAACAGTCACCCCTTTAAGCCAGCTGCGTATATCCCTGCCCCCATCCCTAGAGTGATAGCAGCACCAGCAGCAGAAGCAGCTCAGCCTATGTGCAGGCCACTCTGGGGAGCATGGGGTCCTCCACAATAGGGCAAGCAGCGTGCTGAGGGCAGTGGTGGAGGTGGTGCCCAGGCAAAGCTATTATTATTATATTATTTATTTATTATTATTTAATAGATTTTTATACCGCCCCATCCTGCAATGCAGCTCGGGGCGGTTAACAACAATAAAAACAGTTTAAAAATTTAAAATACAAATATAAAACATATCAATAAAACAGGGCAACATATGATCATAAATAAATATAAAGGTGGGGGATTAAAAATCAC
>QEPC01011609.1:184056-201580 GCA_003113815.1 Sphenodon punctatus | reverse complement strand
AGGACAAGAATGGAATAGAGACGTTTAGATTTAGCCACCAGAAGATCGTTGGTGATCTTAGCGAGAGCAGTTTCAGTAGAATGAAGGGGGCGGAAGCCAGATTGGAGGGGGTCAAGGGAGGAGTTGGAGGAGAGGAAGTCAAGGCAGCGAGAGTAGACAACACGTTCAAGCAGCGGAAGCAAAAGGAAGGAGTGAAACAGGACGATAGCTAGAAGGGTCAGAGGGGTCAAGAGTGGACTTTTTGACTTTTTACATTGCGGCCATTCATTTCAATGGCCGCAATGTAAAAGATCCGGTACCTGTAATACCCCCCCAAATACCGGACTAATCCGATACTGCCGGTACACCAAAATACCGGCAGTATCGGATACCGGAAGATCCGAACTTCCCACCCCTAGTGTATACTGCTTCCAATGAATTTCCACACTTGGAACTGGGTCCAAAGCACTAGCTGGAACGGCTTTGTTAAGATGTTTGCTTCAATTTTTCACTTTTTCTTTTTTCAAGTTATGTTGACCATTCCAGTTGAGATATTCAGTTGAACAACCAAACCAGAATGACTGAAAAAACTGGTAAAAACAGCATATCCAGAGTGAGTTAATCCAGATACACAAATAAATTGTTATTTCGGATGTGGACGGTCACTGGGATGGCTAACCAATAAATGTGAATATCCTCCACAAATGTACTATTCAATTCTGCTCTAATTACAATGACAATTTCTGAGGACTGAAAACAGTCAATAGTTCCAGTGGGGGAGAATTAACAAACACACAAAACACTGCCAGGTAAAAGGCCTGTTTGGCAGACACACACACCCCCTTACCTTAAAGTCTTTGGCACACTTTCTGTACTCGGCCACGTCGCAAATCGCCAACATACCGCCCATACAACTGTAGGAGTATTGCTGCAGGTGTTCATAAATAAGTCGATGAAATCGAACGCCAAGCTCCATTAGAACCGTGTCCACGTTCTTCCCATCCATTGAATTTCTAATCTTTTCCACTTGCTTTCTCACGTAGCCACAGACTTTGACACAGGCCTAAAAGGGGAGGGAGGTTTCCACCAAGCCAGTCAAATGCCGGGCAGAAAGTAAAATCAGATTAAGTTCCCGAAACTGTCTTTGCCGCTTCTCCCAGGCTGCCCCCTATTCCTGAAACTCCCTCCCTGAACACATTCGCTCTGCTTCTTCCAAATCCTCCCTAAAAGCCTGCCTCTCCTGTCACATCTTCGCCAACTTCTTACCCCTACAGATCACTCATTGTGCTCCTTCTTGTACACGGTCTCATCCTTCAGGATCCCCATTCTCCCTTGTATCTAAGCTAAGCATGTGCACCTAAAACTTCTCAGCTTCATATCATATCCCTATCCTCCTCTCTGCGCCACTCCCTTGTCCATCCTAGAATGTAAGCCCCTCAGGGCTGGGACCTCTAATCAGGACTGTTCGGCACCAGGTGCATTGCTGATGCTATATGAATAAATATCTGAAATAGAGAAACACTGGCAGCATGCATCAACTGTTCTGTACACCCACAACTATTAGGACAAAACACATGCTCCTTAGATGTTTCAGATATCAGGGGTTCCCATCATGTTTAAGAGAGTCTGATATTGCGGTCAGCTGGGGATGCCCAGCTTGAAGTCCCCCGGGTATGCCGGGTGGCAACGGCACAAAGGGCGTTCTCGGTGGCTGCGCCTCGGCTGTGGAATTCCCTCCCATTCGGAGGCCCGCGTATCCCCAGACCTCCCCTCTTTCCCCAGGTCTTGCATCAATGCCGAAAAGAGGTAAGATCCGGGGGCACCTGAGCCTCCACCAGGAGAGAGTTCCACAGCCGTGCAGCAGCCACCGAAAAATGCCCTCTTCATAATAGCTCCCTTAAGTACTCAGGGGACCTCGAGAGGGCCAATCCCGGATGACAGCAGAGGCCGGTCAACGGCACGGGAAGTGAGACGGTCCCGCAGATAGGTAGAGCCCAAGCCGTGTAGGGCTTTATAGGTAAGAACCGGCACCTTGAATCGGGCCCGGAAGACTATCGGCAGCCAATGCGGAGAACCGAGAGCTGGTGTAACGTGCTCCCGACAGCCCGTCCCCTTCAGGAGACGAGCCGCTGCATTCTGCACCAGCTGCAATCTCCGAACCATCACCATGGGCAGCCCCACGTAGAGCATGTTACAATAATCCGATTCTTGAGGTAATGAAAGCATGAATGATAGTGGTCAGATTAGAGTCTGAGATATATGGCCAAAGCGGACGCACTAGATGTAACTGGCGAAAGGCACCCCTCCCCACAGCCCCAACCTGGGTATCTAGGCGGAACTGCAAGTCGTGGAGCACTCCCAGACTCTTGAGCTGAGGTACGAACAGGGGGCAGACCCCCATCAATGATGGGGAACGCCACATCCACCGCCTTCCCCACTAACATCACCTCCGTCTTATCAGGATTTGGCCTCAGTCGACTCGCCCTCATCCAGTGCTGTCAGACATAGTGTAAGCACCGAGACTGCAGGGCCCGGGTCCGATGAAAGGGAGAGATAGAGTTGGGTGTCGAACTGATGGCACCGAACTCCAGTACTCCGGACGATCTCACCCAACGGCTGCATCGACACGTTGAACAGGAGAGGGTAAGGAATAGAACCCTGTGGGACTCTACATGAGAGGTCCCAGGGAGATGAAAAGTGTTCCTCAAGCACCACCCATTGGGTTCTCCTTGAGAGGAACGAATGGAACCATTCAAGAACGGTCCCGCTAACCCCTGCTTGGTCCCGCAGACGCATCACCAACAACTCGTGGTCAACGGTATCAAAAGCAGCCGACAGATCTGAAAGGATCAACAGGGCTGAACAGCCCTGGTCTAACTCCCAGCAAAGATTGACCAGAGCCACCAACGCAGTCTCAGTGCCATAGCCCGGACGAAAGCTGGACTGTGACGGATCCAGAAAACTGAGTGGGTCCAGATGCTCCTGAAGCTGCCGAGCCACTACCCATTCAATAACCTTCCCTAAAAAGGGATGGTTAGAGACAGGCCGATAACTGGCAAGGGTGTCAACGTCCAGAGATGGCTTCTTGAGCAGGGGCCGCACCACCGCCTCCTTGAGACAGCCCGGCACCCCGCCCTCCCGAAGGGAGACACTGACCACCCCAGCCAGCAATGGCCCCAGTGTCTCCCAGCAGGTCTTGACCAGCCAGAATGGGCATGGATCTAATTCACAACAGGTGGCTCTAACTGCCCCAACAGCATCCTCTGCATCAGCGAGCGAGATCTCCGGTGGCAGAGGAGGATCAGGGAGTGGGGAGGATCATTTGGGGAGGCGGGCTATGCTTCCCGGTGAGATGGGGAGGCATAGCCCAAATGGGTGGGAGGGGCTGCGATATTATGGATTCCCTGTGAGAGGGGGAGAAGGTTTCTCCCTCACACCCTGGACGGGACAGCCGGGGGGGGGGGGGCTATTGGGGTCATGATGGGTCAGGGGAGATATGGTCTCAAGGGGAAGGGAGGAAGAGCAGTGAGGCGGGATAGGTGCTTAGTGCACGTCCCGCTTTCCTCTCCCACAGATGAGCAGGTGGAACTTGGTCAGGGGGCCCTCCTCCTGGTTTTGGTGCTGTTAAACGCGAGATCGGTGGCAAAATAAGGCAACAACGGTCCAGGATTACCTCCTGGACCATGCCGCCGATCTCGCGTGTATCATGGAGACCTGGCTGGACAAGGAATCGGGGGCAATTCTGGCTAATCTTGTTCCAGTCGGGTATTCTGTGCAGCACCAGCCGCAGCCGGAGGGACCGGGGGGTGTAGCTATAGTTTTTAAAGAGGAGTGGTCTGCAAGGAGGTATCCAGTGTGACCCATGGTAGGTATTGAGGGTCTTCATCTTGTGTTTGATTTGGCAGGGGACAGTTTGGGTGTGCTACTGTTATACCGTGCACTGACCAGTCCAGTAGCCACCCTGCAGGCTCTGGCGGAGGCTGTGTCAGAGGTGGTGTTGCGGTCCCCAAGGACAATAGTCCTTGGGGACCTCAACATTCACGCCGATGCAGTCCTCCGGGGAGCTGAGCATGAGTTCATGGCCGCCATGGACCTGTCCCAGAGAATCAACGATCCGACATCTTGGAAAACACCCCTTAGACCTCATGTTTTACACTGGCCTTGAGGTGGGTGGTCTGTTAATGGGGGAGATTACAACTGTGCCCTTGTCATGGATGGACCATTACCTCCTGCAGACCTCCCTTCTAGCACACATCTGCCCCTGGAAGGGCGCAGAACCTGTTAGGATGGTTCGCTCTCGGAGGCTGTTGGACCTAGTGTGGTTCCTAGGTGCTCTGGAGGAGTTACCCTCTGACCTAGACGACTGTCATATCGATGACCTTGTCAAGCTGTGGAACACCTTGCTGACGGAGGCCATCGATCAAACGGCTCCCAGGCATCCGCTGCCCAGGCAGAGGCGCCACATACCTCCTTGGTTCTCCGAGGAGCTGCGGATGCTGAACCAAACAGGGCGACGGTGGCGTCGTTCTGAGCTGAAGCTGACAGATTGCGGCACAGAGCTAGTTTACGAGCCTATGCCATGGCTATGCGGGTAGCAAAGAGGGAATTCTTTGCTACCCTCATAGCATCCGCTAAATCCCATGCGGCGGAGCTGTTCCAGGTTGTGCGGGGGCTGGTCAGTCCAGTCTCCCTCAACCCTGAAGTTGAGTCATCAACTGCCCACTGTGACCTTTTTGTGGATTATTTTGCGGAGAAAAATCGCTCGGATTCACCAAGACCTCGACGCCGAACTTAATACAGTGGAGGTAGAGGTGGCAGAAGCCCAGCCTTGTTCGATTTTGTGGGATCAGTTTCAGTCAGTGACAGCCACTGATGTGGTCGGGGTGCTGGGAGCTGTTCGAACCACTTCTTGTGAACTAGATCCATGCCCATCCTGGCTGATTAAGACCTGGTGGGAGACAATGGGGCTGTTGCTGGCTGGGGTGGTCAACGTCTCCCTGCGGGAGAGCAGGGTGCCTGATTGCCTAAAGGAAGCTGGGGTTAGGCCCCTGCTCAAGAAACCATCTCTTGACGCTGACTTCCCTGCCAGCTATCGACCTGTCTATAACCTTCCCTTTTCAGGGAAGGTTACTGAACGGGTAGTGGCTCAGCACCTCCAAGGGCATCTCAACCGCACCGGTTATCTGGATCCCTCGCAGTCTGGCTTTCGTCCGGGCCATGGCACTGAGACCGCATTGGTGGCCTTGGTCGATGATCTGCGCCTTGAAAAGGATAAGGGTCGGTCGACCCTTTTGGTCCTATTAGATCTGTCGGCTGCATTTGATACTGTTGACCATGAGATGTTGGTGACGCAGCTGCGGGACAGTGCGGGGGTGGGTGCGATCGTTCTTGAATGGTTCTGCTCATTCCTGACCGGGAGAACTCAGCGAGTGGTGCTCGGAGATCATTTTTTATCTCACCAAGACCTCTTGTGTGGGGTGCCGCAGGGTTCTGTCTTGTCCCCTCTCCTGTTCAATGTGTACATGCAGCTGCTCGGCGAGGTGATCGGAGGGTATGGGGTCAGGTTTCATCAGTATGCGGACGACACCCAACTGTACCTCTCATTTTCAACCGACCCAGGCCCAGCTGTCTCGGTGCTTGGCAGCTGTGGGGGACTGGATGAGGGCTAATCGACTGCGACTGAATCCTTACAAGATGGAGGTGATGTTAGTGGGTAAGTTGATGGAGATGGCGAGCAGCTCGGTTGAAGGGGTGTGCCCTCCACTGACTTCCCAGGTCCGGAACCTGGGGGTGCTCCTTGATGCGCAGCTCCGCCTGGATTTCCAGGTGGAGGCTGTGGCAAGGAGTGCCTTCCGCCAGTTACATCTGGTGCGGTGGCTTCGGCCGCTGGTTTCAGCTCCAGATCTGGCCACGACCATCCATGCTTTTATCACCTCTCAGTTAGACTACTGTAACGCGCTCTACGTGGGGCTACCTACGGTGACGGCTTGGAAGCTGCAGCTGGCACAGAATGCGGCGGCCCGGCTCCTGGTGGGGCTGGGCCGCCGGGAGCACATTACACCAGTGCTCCAATCTCTGCACTGGCTGCCAGGTCTTCCGAGCCCGATTCAGAGTGTTGGTTCTGACCTATAAAGCCTTACACGGCCTGGGCCCTGCCTATTTGCGAGATCGCCTCACTCCCCAGGTTCTGCGCTGGCCCCTGCGGTCATCTGGGGGCGCCCTGTTGGCAGGGCGTTCTCAGTGTCTGCGACGCGCCTTTGGAACTCCCTCCCGGTGGGGGCCCATCCGGCCCCAGACCTCCCAGGTTTCCGTAGGAACTGCAAGACCTGGCTGTTCCATCAGGTGTTTGGCAAGGGAGAAGGGTGGGGGTGGGGGGAGGGTGTTTGGGTTTTGTTCTCCCCATCTTATTGTTGTATATGTTATTTAATGCTTCTATATATTTTATTGTATTTTTATTGACTGATTTTGTTAGCCGCCCCAGGCTGCCTGGCAGGAGGGGCGGGGTATACACTTTTAAAAATATATAAATAAATTGATCCCAAGAAACTGGTCAAGGCGACCTCTGGATTTCCCATTGCAATAAGCATGGCGTCAAAATCGTGGTGAATCTGAGCAATTTTATCAGTAAAATAATCAACAAACATGTCACAGCGGTCACTGGAAGATTCCAGGCGGAGGGAGGCCGAACCGACCAGCCCCCTCACCACCTCGAAAAGCTCCGCTGGACGAGATTTAGCAGATGCAATGAGGGCATCAGTGAAAGATACAGTGAAAAATCGAACACTAAAATTATCTGCAGGGAGCCACTGCTAATCACCAGCATGTATGTGTGTATATAAATATATATATAGTTACATTAGTATACTGAATCAGAACGTTGTTTTCATCTTCAGGTTTGAAATCAGTCTTCTTTTGTTCCGTCACCAGGATATGCTTCATCTGCCCGATCATGCAATTCAGTGTCCTTTAAAGCAAAAGCAGGGAAGGCGGTATTAAAAGGGAGAGCTGGCATTTGCTTGGTCTTAACGTTCAAAAATTGCAAGGGCTCTATGAGATATTAAACATGCGGTGAAGGGACACATCTGCTCCTATGGGTTTGCAGAAGTGATGGGAAGACAAAAGCGTTTTAATGATCTTTTTGTGTGTTTTTTTTTTTTTTTTACAAGGTTACACAATTCACACTACAACTGCAAAGAGAATAAGAGGCTTGACTTCTTTTAAAGTTACTTGGCAATACGTTTCCGTACACAGGACAAGACTGACTTTCCCAAACATGGCTAGGGAATCCATGTCAGCCAAAAGCTTTGGAAAAAAGATTCTGTTCCAAGTTCCTTTTATCCTGAAGCCCAGTGAACAGTCTGCTGGTCAGTTGAATTTTAAAAGGGGGCTATTTTCCAACGAATGTCTCCATTTGAAAGCCAGTTCTTCAGAAATGTTGGATGGCCTCCTCTTTATTGCCAGGGAAGCCAGGTGGCAGATTGTGAAGGAGATTCTCTAAGCCAAAAGGCAGTAAGATCAGATTGCCATTATTCAATCAGCACCACTTAATTGAGCCACTAATAATCAAAGATGGCCACTTAAACCAGACAGAACTTTGGGAGATGGTCCACTACCATTACCTTCTTAGAAGGTAACACGTGCCATCCTAGGTCAGCCAAATGGTCTATTCAGTCCAGCATCCTGTCTCTGACAGTGGCAGCTTCAGTTGCTTCATGGAAGTACACAACAGGTCATAACGGAGTGATCCATTCTTCTGCCATTCACTACAGCTCTCAACAGTCAGAGGTCCCCAACCTACTTGGCAAATGACCATTTATGGACCCATCCTCTAAAAACTTATTCAATAATTTTTTGAGGTGGGGGAAGCCAGTCATGCTCCTGCCCTTCACAGCATCATCCGGCAACGTGTTCCGCATGTTGTGCACCGAGTGGAAAAGTACTTTGTTTTATTTTATTTATTTTTTTAAAATCTGCTGCCAGTTAATTTCATAGGTTCTCGTACTTTAAGGATAAATAACAGCTCCCTGTTTTCTTGCTCTGCACCACTCGTGATTTCATAAGCTTCTGTTGTCTAATCGGGATGCAATACGTTCGAATGATTAACAGAGACAACTTATCAGCCCAGAAGTGGCAAAGGGTCAAGCAGACCATCCGGTGCAAATTGGACGACCCCTGCTGAGGATGGTAGAAAGCAAATTTCACTCCAAAATAGCCCAGTCAGAGAAACAGTCGACAACTGACTCGTGTTCCAAAATATTTATAACACTTATTTCTAATGTGATGCGATGTTATTACTTTTCTTTCCAAGGAAAAGACGACAACAGTAGGGGGAAAATAAAAGTTACTTCTCATGCACACCGTACCTTTTCCATCCATTGAGTGCAAGCCCCAAGGGGTGTGCTCAGGAAGAGGAGGGTGCAGATCATGGATGTGCACCATGGTCCCCTCTCCCTGCGTGTATCCCCATAGCTCTGCTCCCTTATGCTGAGCTGTCTTTCAGTGCTTTAGGATCTGGATCTAGGAGCCAGATCCAGGCACTGCAAAGGGACCAGATAAAAGCTAGCCATGGGCTGTGCTTGGCCTCTGGGCCCAAGGTTCCCTATCCCTGCTGTAAATGACAGATCAGCCCTGCTGTAAATGCCCTTTTCTCTCTGTCTCGTCTGCCAAAACTCTTGTTCGTGCTCTAGTCATCTCTCGCTTCGATGACTGTAACCTCCTTCTCTCTGGCCTTCCCTGGTCTCCCCTTTCTCCCCATATCTCCGTCCAAAACTCTGCTGCCAGGGTCATCTACCTCGCCAGTCGCTTCAACCATGTGCAGCCCCTCCTCTCCCCTCTTCACTGGCTCCCCCTTCCTGAATGAATCCTGCACAAGCTCCTAGTCTTCACCTATAAAGTTCTTCACAACCTTGCTCCCCCCTACCTCACTGCGCTTATCTCCCTCCATACTCCAGCCCGTGCACTTCGCTCCTCCTCTGTCCCTTCTCTCACCCTTCCACGCCTTCCCTGCTCCCTTAAGCGCCTTCGTCCCTTCTCCCTTGCTGCCCCCCATGCCTGGAACTCCCTCCCTGTCCACATCCGCCTTCCCCCCTCCCTTCATACCTTCAAATCTCTCGTTAAAACTCACCTCTTTCGCTCTGCTCTGTCTGACCCTTTATCCTGCTGAGCCACTATATCCTATACCTATGGTCTGCTTACCCTTATCCTTGCCACATGGACCTGCCTGCTGTCATTCTCATCGTAACCAAGCCAAGTATGTGCACCTGAGACCTCGCGTCTTCATGAATGTTAGACCCCTTGTCTCTTCCTCTGTTACCCTTCCTATGTCTCTCCCCAGCTCCCGTCTCTCAGATTGTAAGCCCTAGGGCAGGGACCATGTCTATTTTGTTACTTTGTAAAGTGCCAGGTACACTTCTGGCACTATAGGTTTGTTAATAATAATAATAATAATAAATAGATATAACTGAGATCAAGTTCATCCCTTCTTCAAATGGGACAGCTGTCTATTCAGGCATTTCAATAAAGCAGCATTTAACGTGATTTGTCTTCAATAAATACAAAGCACTTGGAATGTGGAAAGAAAGAAAATTGCTCCATTGGACACACCTTTTGATTGGAGAGAGCCAAGGGTTTGTTTGGTACAGCTTCTCAAAGGTGGTCAACATAGGCAAGTTTACTCTCCCAAGTGTCTCTGCTTGGGAGGATAGGTCCATTAGTCAAGGTGGACAGAGAATCCAACCTCTGGCTGTCCAAGGCTAACAAGAAATTGATCGCTCCATCAAGAGACATTGTGCAAGAAACCCAAGTTGGCTGCTGCTGGAAACAGGATGTTAGGCTAGACAAACATTTGGGCTGACCCAATATGGCACTACTTACGTTCTTAAAACGTATTTTTAAGAATCTCTTTGCCCAGAGAAAGTGAAGTTGTACAGCTTGGGTCATGAAGGCCCCATATTTATTGGCTTCAGATTTAAGCTTTCTTTCTGCCATTATGAGCCTCAACAGCCCACAGGAAAGTAAGACTTTTTCTTTCAAAACACAAAAATGGGAAAAAGCAGATGGGGTTTAGAATATACAGTTCGAAACCAGCAGGAAAGTTTTGCTCAAAAGTTCACCGGAAGTCCAAAATAGAGTGTAGGTTATTTCACAGCTCATTCTCACTGAACAAGTCTTCTCTCAAAGTTCAGCATGATCTCCAAAATTCAGATTCATGAAAGTGAATTGTGTACCTTTCCAACTCATACTTGTCGTAGTAGTAGTAGTTTATTGACGGCTTTAGTTTTCGCCATAGCCCACTCATACTTGTCAGAACTTTTATTTTTTAGAAAAAGCTGACAAGAACCAAATTATGCATGGAAGAACACAACAGCCACTGACAGAGAAAAAAACTTGCCTATCGATGCCCATGTCCAGCTTCACTTCCATTTGCTCTATTATATCCTTTTTCTTCTGAAGGCATTCAGACAACTTAGGAGAAGAGCTATAAAAAATTAGGGGAGAAAAGACCGTCATAACCACCGACTGAAAATAGCCTAAAGAAAATCAAAATGTACTCCTTTTACTGCCAAGTACCAAAGTCTTATAGGATTTTCCACCTTCCCATGCCCTTTATTCCCATCTCTCTCTCTCTCGCTCTTTCCCCACCAAGTTCTTCGAACTCCTGCTAAAATCCTACCACTTCTTGTCAGGCTTTCCCTAGCTCCTCACCCCCATCTCTTGCTCATTTATGCTTCTTATACCATTTTATCCTCCTTTCATAACTAAGCTAAGCACGTGCACTTGCAGCCCCTAAACTTCATGAATGCAGCCCTCTCTCTCTGGTCCCTTCCCTCTTGTCTCCTCCACCCCTTATCCACCTTCGACTGTAAGCCCCTCAGAGCAGGGAACCTCTCTCTAATCATGTGCCAGGCAGACAGGTGCTGCTATATAAAAAACAGAAAGACGACCGATCAGCCAGTCCTACTAGCCAAAGGTGGGTGGATGGATTGATCTACCTGTTCTTACAGTGAATGATAGATTAAGGCATCCCGAGATGCAAAGGGAAGCTCTCCTCAAGATTAAAAGCACCTCCCCACCCATCATGCATGCTACAGGGCTACGTAGGCCCTTTTTACACGGGCAACGGCGGGTGCACAGCCGTTCCCATGGGTACATACCCACCTCTACCCACGGAGCCTCCTCCGTTTTTCTGAATGGCTCCGTGGGTGGGTGATGGTGGAGACAGGTGTGCGCTGATAGCCACACACCTGCCCACACACCCGGGGAGGGGCCTGCAACATGCACGACGGGTGGATAATTGGTGGGGAGATGCTTGTCTAGAAACACCCTTAGTCTGAGCTTGCTCGTTTCTATTTCCAGTCTCTGGTGACGCAGGAAGCGAGCTAAGCTTACAAGTGCACTTCCAACACTGCACAGTAGTCACCCATTGATGTATGAATTCCTGGGCTGATAGGCCAACCTCTCAAGCTTACTTCCCCGAAGTTTGACCACAGAAGGTTTGATGCCACCCTCAATTTAAGTTCATAGCTGAAGCAAATTTCTCTTGAATATATTCAGCTACATTAATATTGATGAAATTTACAATCTCTAGTAAAGGCTAAGGATGTTAATGACAGAAACATGACCTACCTTATTAAGGGCATCAGATGATCATTAAACTGTTTGTCAAACAGATGGAAAATGGTGTTGGCCTGGTGCACGACATCCAGGAAATAAAGGTTTGCATTCTTGGAATCGGGAGAAGGGATACCTAAAAAGGGTGTAAAGCATTTAAATTACAAGAGAGACTTCATCCACTATCCCATTTGGTGATCCCAGAAAGGGATCATGATCCACTAAACAACAGTAACAGGAACTGTGTAGATCAATGAAGGGCATCATGTGTTACATCATATTTAAAAATATTAATTTATATAAATGCCAGTACATTTCAGCTACTCAGCTACTGAAAAAACACACATGTAAAGGCAAAGAAGATAAAGCAGTGCTTACCAGCAAGCACAGTTTCTAAGGCATAATCAATATGTTCAATACACAAAAACTCCACAAGCATAGAGAAAATTCTAAATGCATTCTTCGGTAAGTCGGAAGGATCGGAGAGCTTGAAAGAGAAGAGCAAAACAGTTGGATTCCTTCAGTTAGCACTTATTTAAAAATAAACAAGCCTGCAGCTGTATTCCAGTCTGGAACACAGTATCGGGAAAACTTTAAACAATAAAACGAAGAGACTATTATTCAATGCTATCTTTCCCCCTACCCCACCCCTGCTTCTTTCAATTAAAAGAAGAGCATGAGGAAATTGGGATAGATCCCTAGCCTACTTGAATTTCCACATACAAGTAGCACCAGTTTTTTAATTCGAAAGGCCCTTACATAAGGAGTTGTATACAATTTGGTTTACTTAACAAATTCAAGATGTTGAGCAAGCCCACGTGAAATTTTCACCTGTGATTCCAGGGCATGTAGGCAACAAAAATCCTTAAAGTGACAAGTAGACACCCGTCTCCGTGATTATTACTATTATTTACCATTTCAAATTGCTTATTATCTTCACGTCATTTGCCCTCACATCAACCCTGTAAGGTAGGTCATTACTAGTCCCGTTTTACAAATGGGGAACCAAGGCCAAGACTTTGCCAAAGCCACCCAGTGAGTTCATGAGGAAGACAGGATTTGAACCCTGGCCTCCCAGGTCCAAGTCCAACACCTTATCCACTAGGCTATACTGGCTCTTGAAGATGGGATCGGTGAGATTTGCAGTTTCAGCATCCAGAAGGGTTTACAGTAATTCTTCATCATCATCGGTCCATAGACAAAAATGCTTTTCAGCTTTCCCAATACAAAGATCCAGGCTTCTCCCGTGATTGCACACCACAAAAGATGGGGTGAAACGGTTTTGGTTCAATTTTACCCAAACCAAATTCATTCTTTTGGAGACAAGTCTCCGGGAGCCCATTACAACACTGCTCCGATGTCTGCACTGGATGGTTCTACAGCTTTCTGGGCACATTTCAAGTTGCTTGTTTTGACCTTTAAAGCCCTTAACAGTCTAGGTCCCATATATCTGAAAGACAGCCTATCCTACCCTATAAGGATATAAGGAGCTGCCTAACCGAGTCAGACCTATGGTCTATCTTAGCCCAGTATTGTCACAACCTGCCACGGCAGCAGGGTTTCAAATCCAGCTCTCCAGGGTCTCTGGCAGAGGCCTAACCCTGGTGTGCTCCCCGAGACCCTCCAGGATGCCCAGCAGAGGCCTCACCCAGGTGTGCTCCCCGAAACCCTCCAGGATGCCCAGCAGAGGCCTCACCCAGGTGTGCTCCCCGAAACCCTCCAGGATGCCCAGCAGAGGCCTCACCCAGGTGTGCTCCCCGAAACCCTCCAGGATGCCCAGCAGAGGCCTCACCCAGGTGTGCTCCCCAAAACCTTCCAGGATGCCCAGCAGAGGCCTCACCCAGGTGTGCTCCCCGAAACCCTCCAGGATGCCCAGCAGAGGCCTCACCCAGGTGTGCTCCCCAAAACCTTCCAGGATGCCCAGCAGAGGCCTCACCCAGGTGTGCTCCCCGAAACCCTCCAGGATGCCCAGCAGAGGCCTCACCCAGGTGTGCTCCCCAAAACCTTCCAGGATGCCCAGCAGAGGCCTCACCCAGGTGTGCTCCCCGAAACCCTCCAGGATGCCCAGCAGAGGCCTCACCCAGGTGTGCTCCCCGAAACCCTCCAGGATGCCCAGCAGAGGCCTCACCCAGGTGTGCTCCCCGAAACCCTCCAGGATGCCCAGCAGAGGCCTCACCCAGGTGTGCTCCCCGAAACCTTCCAGGATGCCCAGCAGAGGCCTCACCCAGGTGTGCTCCCCGAAACCCTCCAGGATGCCCAGCAGAGGCCTCACCCAGGTGTGCTCCCCGAGACCCTCCAGAATCCCTGGCAGAGGCCTCACCCAGGTTTGCTCCCCCAGACCTTCCAGGATCCCCAGCAGAGGCCTCACCCAAGTTTGGAACCCGAGACCCTCCAGGATCCCCGGAAGAGGCCTCACCCCAGGCGTGCTACCAGAGATCCTGAATCAGAGATGCTGGGGATTGAACTTGGGGCCTTATACATGCACCTGAGCCTTGACCCACCCCCTTGTCTTGGCCTGTTGCAGCCCCTACAGTTGGTCAGGGGTGCCCTCTTGCAAGTTCCATCTGTTACCCTTGTCCGTGGGATGGGAGCGTGCAGGAGAATGGTCTCAGTTACTGCCTCAGTTTTGTGGAACTCCCTTCACCCGGGAGGTTTGCTTAAGCCCGAAGTCTAAGCATTTTCCGGAGGCAGCGTAAAACAATTTGAAAAGGCATTTGGCTGCTGGGGATAAGGGTTGGTTGGGCTTTTGGGGAGAGTTGCGTGGGGGCGGAGGGGAGAGAGTTTTGAGGAGAGGGTGCATGTGTTTATGGCATGAATTTTATTACGGTTCTGTTTTTATAGATTATAAGCTGCCCTGAGCCTCTGCAGGAAGGGGAGGCGTACAACTTCAAAATAAAATAAATAAATAAATTCCTGGAGGGGTGAGACCAAGCACAGAGACTTGCATCCGAAAGGAACTTTCCTTAGAGAGAGTTATTTTCAACTGAAAGGGGAGGCAAGATGGAAGTTAGAACCCGCCCTTAATGGCAGGTTACACTGGTAGTAACTGCTAGTGGGATAAAAATGTACTAGTTTGTCTATTTGTCTTGTTTTTACTTTGACATTGTCACCACCAAGAAGTCTGCTATCTCAATATCAGGAAAACATTCATTCTTGTGCATGCTGCCGACATAACTAGCTATGGCCCTCTCTTCCCTCCTGGAGGTCCAACTGTTAGCCAACAAAAAACGGATTGTGCTGCACCATCTTCAACTTTAAAAAAAATTACAAGCACTGAGTTTTCACTTCTTCTTTAAAGTCAATTTCCCTTCAGTCCCACTGCCCACAACCTCCTTCACTTCCGGGGGCTGCTTCTGTCCCAGCTGGACCAATCTCTCATGGTTTGAGGTTTTGGGTAGAGCTGAAAGGAGTACGCACAAGATAGACCCCAATCTGCCAAATTTCTGGGAACTGAATATTTCAGGTACCTTTTGGTACCTGAACTGGTTTTTGATTGGGTAACCCAAAACACCAATTTTGTCTATGGTTTTGTGGATTTTTCAAGTATTATTTCAGTTCTTTCAATAATTTTGCGTAAGTGAAAAAAAGTCACTTGCTGCAATTTCAGTTTTCCAATTACTTGAATGGTAAAGAGTACCTGAAAGTGCAAGCATTACCTGTGGGTACCAAAATCTGGTACCTGTTTGAGTTCTCGTCTTGACTGTAATTCAATCACTCAGGTGGGCACCATTTTCTTAACTGTGATGAGCAAGGCCAAAGACACATCCTGTGCCTGTACTCTATACATGCAAAGTCAGTAACTCGCTGTAGGTTTCCAAGATTAGCTAGAGTTCTGGAAATTCTTTTTGCTCGAGTTCCACAAAATAAAGTGTTTCAAGCACAAAATAAAGTGCTTCGGATTTATTGCTGATGACGCAACATTGTCCCTATGTTACATTCCATGGCCCAATCAGCACGCAGGTAAGAAGCATTTGTCTCAGAGAAGAATCATCCTCTTCCTCAAACAAATACCTTGTTGATATTATACATTAATTGAAGGTTTTAATGCAAGATGTTGAGACAGCTTCTACCTAAGCATTTGTCTCAGAGAAGAATCATCCTCTTCCTCAAACAAATACCTTGCTGATATTATACATTAATTGAAGGTTTTAATGCAAGATGTTGAGACAGCTTCTACCTTATTGAAGGATAGTTCATAGAAACAGTGTGTATAGTTGAATAAAAGCTGATTTGGGCTTTACGTAAAAGCTTGTAATTCAATACAAGAGTTTTTATTAAACCCTGAAAACACAAGATCCAAGTGGCAAGTGAACGGGAATAAAGACTGTGATTTAATCAGTGGTAAAATTCAATTTTGTACTAGGCATAATCCTTTACTGTTTTAAAATTCTTACAAAAGATAAACAATGCAACAGTGAAGATTATGCACTCCTCAGCTTCTCAACAGCCACATTCATTGAAGGAAGATAAACGCGGCACAAGTGTTGGGGGGCAGGGGGGATTCTCTCTTATGCAACAGTAAAAAAATTACTAGAATCGCACAACGCATCGAAAGCTTATTACGCTAAATGCTCCTCGGTGCAAGGCATCCATTTCACAACACAAACGAGTAGGAAGCTATTTTTATTCCAACAAGGGGTGTAAATACATACATTTCTTTGCCTTGTTTTATTTTAACAAGATTAGACATTTCCTGTGATTTTATTTTTGTTCAAGGAACAAGTCTTTTTTAGACAATCCCTTCAAGTAGAAAAACTAGGCCACCTTATTTACGAAAGGGAAAGGGAAGGCTTATAAACATGGATTAAGATTTTGCTTCTACATGGATCCATTCCTCAGATGTCTAAACCGAGGCAGTAAAAAGAGGAGCATTTTCTCGAAGGTAAGTGCTTGCAGAGGCCCAGATCAGGCACACAGAAAGATTCCAATCACATTTATTTGAACTGATTAAAAGAAACTAGGGGGAAAAAAACACTTACCCTGTGGCACCTTTCAAAAGCCTGTTTAGTTTCTTGTAAGAGATTAACTACCACTTCTTGAGACAAGAAGGTTTCTCCATGCGTGTCAATGCTTGGGCCCAATGACAAGTTCGTACGTTGTCTTATTCTCTCCTTCAGATCTTGAATACTAGGGTACAACACACCAAAGGGAAATCTCATTGCAACTGTTAAAACATTCAGGATTAGCAGAAAACCAATGTAGCCTAGAGGACGAGGGGTTAAGTTTGGGGGCATTTGGGGCTGTGTTTTTATTTACACCCTCCCCCCTGCTTATATTTGTATAGTTCTACAGTGCTCGTGAGAGGATGTATTCATGTTTTTTCCTCCCTCTGCTTTCTTTCCATTATAGCCTGTATGTGTACGTTCATAACAGCATATTTCCACTGAAGAAGCGGTTGTGTTCCCGAAACGCGTTTGGTTTTTTTCAGGCAATTCCTTGTTTCATCATAGATGGACACGTATTTAGGCATATTTTACGGGCTGCTTCGCATCTAGCCATTGTTGTTATTGTACAATTGTCCATTTGGTACTCTGCACTTTTTAGTAGCAGTTTGTGAGTTTGTATAAACAAGTATGGCGGCCACCCGCAACCAAAGGATGCGGGCCATTAGGTGGCCGTTTGGTGACCAGGAGGTGCAGGGAGCCCCCACCCCCCTCCAGAAGCCCCTCCAGACGTGTTGCAGCAGCTGGTGGCAACTTGGACGTGTAGCCTGGAACAAAGTCCTTGAAAAAGCAGCTTTTTTTCATTATTATTACTGTAATTTTAGGTTTTTTTACTTGGTTCAGGGACTGAACCCCAGTCCATTAAGGTGGTTGGGGGATGGCCTTTGGGACTGGGACCTCAACCCCAGTGGGGGAGAGGGGGAATTGGGTTAGGAAGGAGGGAGGTTCTGAGGTGGGGCACCCTGGTGGGTGGGTGTTGGGGGGGGGGGGGG
>QEPC01011609.1:131657-184005 GCA_003113815.1 Sphenodon punctatus | reverse complement strand
ACCTTGGAGGGGACCACTTGGTGGCAGCAAGTGGTGGGGATTGGGGGGCAGTTTTATTGGGGTGGGGTTCTCCTGGGGCCTGGACAGGGCAGCAGCCGTGGGAATCGTTCTGGGGCGGGGGAGGTATAGTCGTAGAGGGCAAAGGGTACGGGTGGCCCGGGGACCAAGGTGCTTGGTGCCTATTCCCAGAGCCTGACCACCCTCAGATGGGAGGATGGATCAAGGTCGGAGGTCCCTCTGTTCGGAGCTGCTGCTGTTGAACACGAGGTCTGTGGCTAACAAAGCACCAATGGTCCGGGACTTAATCCTGGATTGGGCCGCAGACCTTGCGTGCTTCACGGAGACCTGGCTGGACAGGGAGGTGGACCTCATTCCGGTGGGGTACTCCATGCAGCACCAGCCTCGACTTGAGAGCTGGGGAGGGGGGGGGGCAGTGTAGCTATGGTTTTAAAGAAGTCCTGGACTGCTAGGAAGTATCTAGTGCAGGAATTGAGGCTCTCCACAGGGTGTTTGATTTGGTAGGGGACTAAATTGGGGTGTTGCTAGTGTACCGGGCTCCTTCCTGTCCAGCAGCATCCCTCTCCACTCTAGTGGAACCATTGTCGGAGGTGGGATTGCGCTCCCCGAGGGCCTTGGTCCTGGGTGATCTCAACATCCACGCTGGCACCGGTCTTGCAGGGGTAGAGTGCGAGTTCATGGCCGCCATGGCAACCATGAGCATATTCCAAATGGTCAACGGCCCAACGCACAAGGGGGGCATATGCTCAACCTGGTATTGTAAGCTGCCCCGAGCTGCTTGTAGCAGGAGGGGCGGGGTAGTAAAAGTTTGAAAATAAATAAATAAATATTCTGCTCTGGCCTTGCAGGTGGGTGATCCGGTAGTGGAGGAGGTTAGTTCTATACCCTTGTCATGGTCGGATCATTACCTCCTGCGGGCCAGACTCCTAGCGCACAATAGCCCCCTGAAAGGAGTGGGACCTATTAGAATGGTCCACCCCCGAAGGCTGATGGAACCACAACGGTTCCAAGACACGCTGGGGGAGGTGTCCTTGGACCTTGATGGCCGCTCAGCTGATGATCCTGTCCAAGCATGGAACATCTTGCTGGAGGGGGCCATCGACCGGGTGGCCCCGAGGCGTCCGCTGCCACCGCTTCATCATCGTAGGACTCCTTGGTTTACTGAGGAGCTGCGGTGTATACGAAGTGGGAGGGACGGCGGTTAGAGCAACGCTGGCATTGTTCTCACGCTCAATCTGATTGGCTACAGCATTGGGCCAATTTGTGGTCCTATGCTGTGGCCATGAGGGCGGCAAAGAAGGAATTCTTTGCCGCCCTCATAGCTGATGCAAAGTCATGCCCACAGGAGCTCTTCTGGGTGGTGAGGGGGCTGGTCAGTCCGGCCTCCCTCCGCCTGGAGGGGGAGATATCCCAGGCCCGCTGTGAGGAGTTTGTCACCTACTTTGTAGATATCACCACTCGGATTCAGCGCGATTTCGGAGCCAGGATTGATGCAGCGGAAGGAGAGCTTGCGGTTATGGATGCCCCCGCCCCGTCCATCTTTGTGGGATCAGTTTCAGGAAGTGACGCCGGCTGATTCCGTGGGTGTCCTGGGGTCTGTTAGGGCCATCTTTTGCAAATTAGATCCATGCTCGTCCTGGTCAGTGAAAGCCTCCAGGGAGACCCTGGGGCCAGTGCTGGCGGGGGTGATCAATGCCTCCCTTCGGGAGGGTAGGGTGCCGGACTGCCTCAAGGAGGCGGTGGTGCGGCCCCTGTTAAGGAAACCATCTTTGGATGTTGACGCACCAGTCAGTTTTACCGGCCTGTCTCTAACCTTCCCTTTTTAGGGAAGGTTATTGAATGGGTTGTGGCCCAGCAGGTCCGAGGTCACCTGCATGGCATCAGTTTTCTAGACCCTTTTCCGAGGCTGCACTGGTGGTCTTGGTGGACGACCTCTGCCGAGAGATGGTTTCAGGGCGTTCAACGCTACTCATCCAGTTAGATCTCTCGGCTGCTTTTGATGCAGCGGACCATGGGTTATTGCCGATACAATTGCAGTCGCTGGGGGGCGTGAACGGGACAGTCATTGGATGGTTCCACTCATTCCTCTCAGGAAGGAGCCAGCGGATGGTGTTGGGGGCTGAAACATCCAGTTCCCGGGACTTCTCTTGCAGCGTACCTCAAGGTTCTATTTTGTCTCCAACATCTATATGCAACCCCTGGGGGAGGTTGTGAGATGGTTTGGTGTGCGTTGCCACCAATATGCTGATGACACCCAGATATACCTCTCATTTTTAACTGACCCAGGCCCTGCAGTCTCAGTGCTTTCCCAGTGCCTGGAGGCAGTAGCTGACTGGATGCGGCAGAGCAGACCAAGGCTGAATCCCAATAAGATGGAGGTGATGTTGGTGGGTCGGGCGGCAGGTGTGATGGCTCTCCTCGTTGGGGGGGGTCCGCCCCCTGCTGGCTCCCGAGGTCCGGAGCTTGGGAGTCATGTTGGACCCAAACCTTCAGCTGAATTGCCAGGTAGAGGCGGTGGCGAAGGGAGCCTTTCGCCAGCTACATCTTGTGCGGAGGCTCCGGTCATATTTATTTATTTATTCAAAACTTTTATCCCGCCCCTCCTGCCCAAAGGCAGCTCCGGGCGGCAAACAACATGCACAAAAAAAAAATCAATAATAAAACATTTAAAAATAAATCTACAAATTTTAAAACAAGTAATAAACACACACCCTCCCTTCCAAACCCCACCTCCCCCACCCCCTCGCCAAAAGCCTGGCGGCACAGCCAGGTCTTACACAAACGTCAAAACGACAGGAGGGTGGGGGCCAACCGAACCTCCACCAGGAGTGAATTCCACAGCACAGGGGCAGTCACTGAAAAAGATCTCACATCAGCGGCCACCCGTCTCGCCTGGGGAACCTAGAAAAAGGCTCCCACGGATGATCTCAGGGGTCGCACGGGCACATGGGGAGTGAGACGATCCCGCAGATAGGCAGGACCCAGGCCGTGAAGGTCAAAACCAGCACCTTGAACCTAGCCTGGTGCTTTATAGGCAGCCAGCGCAGAGCCCGGAGAACTGGTGTCATGTGCTCCCTGCGGCCCGTCCCAGTAAGGAGACGGGCTGCAGCATTCTGCACCAGCTGCAGCCTCCGGACCAGCGTCTCGGGCAGCCCCACGTAGAGCGCGTTGCAGTAATCCAGCCTCGAGGTGATGAAGGCAAGGCATGGATGACAGTGGCGAGGTCAGAGTCTGAGAGATACGGCCAAAGCCGCCGGACAAGATGTAACTGCCAAAACGCACTCCCCGCCACGGCCACAGCCTGAGATTCCAGGCTGAGCTGTGAATCGAGGCGCACACCCAGACTCCGTACCTGCGGGACCATGGGAGGGCGAACCTCCCACACACACACACAAGACAAGATTCAACCACTCCCAGGCCCCCCAGACCCTCACCCACCAACATCACCTCTGTCTTGTCAGAATTCAACTGCAGATGGCTCAACCTCATCTAAGCCCACACAGTTGACAGGCACTGGGAAAATAAAAAGACTGCATGGCCTGGGTCGATGGAAAAGGAGAGGTAGAGCTTAGTGTCATCAGCATACTGATGACACTGCATGCCCTGAAACCCTCTCACGATCTCCCCTAACGGCTGCATATAGATATTAAACAATTGGGGGGACAGAACGGCACCCTGCGGGACTCCACACATTATGTCCCGGGAGGAAGACGTACACTCCCCCAAGAGCACTCAGTGAGTTCTCCTGGCCAGGAATGAACGAAACCAGTCCAAGACCGTCCCGCCAATCCCGGTGAGTCACCAACACCTCATGATCGACTGTGTTGAACGCAGCCGAAAGATCTAGCAGGACCAGTAAGGTCTGACAACCCTGGTCCAAAGCCAGACGGAGATTGTCAACCAAGGCCACCAATCAGTCTCCGTACCATGCCCAGGCCGAAACCCGGACTGAGAGGGGTCAAGGAAACCGGTGCGGTCCAGATGTTCTTGGAGCTGCTGTGCCACAGCCCGTTCAATAACCTTCCTAAAAGGGAAGGTTAGAGACCGGCCGATAACTGGGAGGAGCATCAGCATCAAGAGATGGTTTCTTGAGCAGGGGCCTAACCACAGCCTCCTTCAGGCATTCAGGCACCTTGCCCTCCCGAAGGGAGGTACTAGCCACCCCAGCCAGCAATGGCTGTAATGTCTCCTGGCTGGCTTTCACCAGCCAGGACGGGCAAGGATCTTGTTCACAAGTGGTGGCACGAACAGATCCCAACAAGGACTCCCACCTGGCCACCCTCACCTCGAAGCGCGCTCTACGTGGGGCTGCCCCTGGTGACGGTTCAGAAGCTGCAACTGGTACAGAATGCGGCGTCCCGTCTTCTGACAGGGACAGGCCGTAGGGAGCACATAACACCAGTGCTCCGAGCTCTGCACTGGTTGCCTATAGCATTCCGAGCCCGATTCAAGGTGCTGGTTTTAACCTTTAAAAGTCCATACGGCTTGGGCCCCTCTTATCTGAGAAACCACCTCACTCCTCAGGTCCTGGGGTCTGCCGGGCGCCTTCTTGGAGGTCCCCCAGGTTAGCTGGGGGGCCACAATGGAGAGGGCGTTCTCGGTGGTCGCATCGCGGCTGTGGAAGCTCAACTGGCCCAGAGTCTGCTGGCCTTCCACCAGGCCTGTAAGACCTGGCTGTTCGTCCAGGCCTTCAGGAAGGGAGTGGGTAGGGGTGATTTTAATTTGAGGGTTTTAGATTGTTTTAATTGTATTTTAGTTGTTATGTGTTTTAAAGTGTTGTAAGCCACCCCGAGATGCTTGTAGCAGGAGGGGGCGGCATATAAATTTTAATAAAATAAATAAATATTGGCTTACACAGGGTGCAAGTCACTAACCCGCAGTCTCAATTCCCCAGCTGTAAAATAGGGAGAACAATGAGACCTACCTCACAGGATTGTTGGGAGGCTGAGCTAGATAAGGATCATATAGCACTCTGAACATTGGACGTGCTATATAAATGAAAGTTACTTACCAGTAACAGAGTTCGAGAGATCTCTGTGTATTCTCACTTATGGGAAATCGCAATTCCGCAAGCAGCAGCTCTATGACATCGGCAGTATCCAGGCAGACAGTAGGAAACAGCCTGGAAGGAAGTGAAGCTCTCCTTCCCCCTCACCCCACCCATGCAGGCTTTTAGTCTTACAAGAGGAAAACAAATAAAGGGGGGAGGTAGAGCCCTTTCCTCTGTTCCTTCCAACCGCAACCCAGAGACAGCAGGAATCTAGGTGTATAATAGTCTCCGAGCAGAGGGGAAGGATGGGTGTGTAGTGAGACTACGTGGAGCTCTCTTAAAGAACTCTGTTATTGATAAGCAACTTTCATTTCTTCTTCAAGGAGCTCTACAATTCTCACTTATGGGAGAGTTACGCAGTCCTTCAAAGCTGGAGGAGGATTCATAAAAATAGTGCCGAGAGGATCTCCCCCCCCCCCCCAAATGCTGAGTCAGAACGTGCAGCCGCATCCAGAGAGTAACGCTTGGAGAAAGCATCAATAGAGCGCCAGGCTGGTATAGGTCTGGAATTTGCTAAGGAGGTTGCCACAGCTCACGTAGAGTGATCCATCAGCCCTTGAAGGGGCTCCAGGTTTGTCACTACACAGCAAGTGCAGATACACTGTAGAATCCACTTCGATAATCTCAGAGATGAGACCTGTACCCCTATGCACTGACCTCCATACGAAATGAATATTATTATTACTATTATTATTATTACTAAGTATTTATACAGCGCCAGTGATGTACCTGGTGCTTTACAGATCACAAGACAGACACGGTCCCTGCCCAAGAGCTCACAATCTAAAGACGACAGGGGGAGGGGAGACAGGGAAGGGGGAACAGAGGGAGAGAGAAGGGATGCAACATTCACGAGGATGCAAGAGCTCAGGTACACGTTCTTGGCTTGGTTTCAGTAATTTGGGAGTTTACAGATAACAGGTGGGGAATAAACCTGGGTGGGGATGATTAGCAAGAGTTAGGAAGGGCAGAGCGGAAGAGGTGGGTTTTGAGGAGGGATTTGAAGATAGAAAGGGAGGGAGTTCCAGGCATGCGGGATAGCGAGGAAGAAGGGACGAAGGTGGTTGGGGGAGCAGGAGAGACGGGGGACGGTGAGAGAGGGGATGGAAGAGGAGCAGAGTGCTCAAGTAGGGGTTCGGAGGGAGATCAGGGCAGAGAGATGGGGGGAGCAAGGTTGTGAAGGGCTTTGTAGGTGACGACGAGGAGCTTGTGCAGAATACGCTCAGGAAGAGGGAGCCAGTGGAGAGAGGAGAGGAGAGGCTGCACATGGTGAGAGCGACGGGCTAGGTGGATGATCCTGGCAGCAGAGTTTTGAACAGAGATGAGGGAAGAGAGGCGAGAGCGGGGAAGGACAGCAAGGAGGAGGTTACAATAGTCGAGGCGTGAGATGACTAGGGCATGGATGAGAGTTTTGGCAGAGGAGACGGACAGAAAAGGGCAGATCTTGGCAATGTTGTGGAGGGAGAAGCGGCAGGATTTGGCCACAGAGTCAGCAGGGAGCCACAAGCTCAGATATCTTTTTAACTGGGCCGCACCAAGACTAAGGTCCTTTTAAGGTCATGTGTATGGGGAGTTGCCTCAGCCGGGGATGCATACGATCTTGGGAAGAACATGGGGAGTGAGGTAAACGGAGGTTACTTACCAGTAACTCTGTTCTTCGAGAGAGCTCCGCGTATTCTCACTCTTGGGATTTACTTCCTGCTCCGCAGGTACCGGAAAACCTCTCGTCAGCAGTATCCAGGCAGATTACGCCTGGAAAAGACTAGAAAAGGTGAGGGCTCCACCCCCTCACTCCCCCTCCCATCCCGAGAAAAGCGCGGGCCCGCATCACGAGGGATGGAAGTATAAAGAGGGGGAGGAGCCCCCACCGCCTCAGTTCCTTCCAACCCAGCCTGGAAGACCTGGTATGTCCATCCACGACTGAGGGGAAGGCGGGCGGGATGTGAGAATACGCGGAGCTCTCTCGAAGAACAGAGTTACTGGTAAGTAACCTCCGTTTCTTCTTCGAGGATCTCCGCGATTCTCACTCTTGGGAGAGTAATAAGCAGTTCTAGATAACTCACCTCAAGGAGGTGGGAGTCGAGGATGGCAACTCAGAAAAGAGTCCAGCACTGCTCTCCCCACTTGGGAATCTGCTCTGGCCGCCAGGTCCAAAGAGTAATGTCTTGTAAACGTGTGGACAGATGCCCACGTGGCAGCTCTACAGATATCTGGTAGATTTATACCTTGGAAGTTAGCCAAAGAAGCAGCAGTGGCTCTAGTAGAATGAGCCCTCAGACCTTCGGGAGGGATCTTGTCTGCTAAAGCATAGCATCTCTGTATACACAATAAAATCCACTTGGAAAGTCTCTGTGCAGAAAGCTTAACTCCAATTCTTTGGCCCCCATACGTGATAAAGAGGGAATCACACGCTCTGATTGACTTGGTTCTATCAATGTAGAAAGCCAGAGCTCTTTTGACATCTAAGGAGTGTAGTCTTTGCTCCTCAACAGATGTGTGCGGCCTAGGGAAGAAAACTGGCAACGATATAGTCTGATTAAGGTGAAAACTAGAAACAACCTTAGGCACAAATGACGGATCAATGCGCAGATCAACTTTCTCCTTGTGAAACAGGATATAAGGAGGTGAAGCTCTAAGGGCCGTAAGTTCACTCACCCTCCTAGCCGAGGTAATAGCTACCAAGAACGCCGTTTTAATCGACAAATCTTCCAAGCTGCATGTAGCTAACGGTTCAAAGGGAGGGGACATCAACTTGGATAACACCAGGTTCAAGTCCCACTGAGGGGCGGGCCGGGATCGTTGAGGAAAAGTGTTCTTCAGACCTTTCCAAAAAGCCCTCATCAGCTTATGAGAATACAGTGTGCCGCTGTCATGCGGTTGTAAGCGAGAAGACAGGGCTGCCAAATGCACTTTTATGGAAGCCAAAGATAAATGTAATTTTTGTAGATTCAGGAGATAGAGAAACACATGATTCATATCCAAAGCTTGCAAAGGAATAGCCTGCGAAGCACACCAGCTACAGAATCGTCTCCACTTCAATTGATAACATTTGCGTGTCGAAGGTCTTCTTGCATTTAAAAGTATCTCTGAGACCTCCGGTGGCAAATTGCCTATCGGGGTAGAATCAACCAAGCGGAGAGGTGGAGCATCTGTAGGTCGTGGTGAAGAATTTCCCCTTGTTCTCTGGAGAGTAGATCGCAGACCATTGGCAGTCTCTTGATCTGAGTCGCCATTCCCAGCAAGGTTTGGAACCAGGTTTGGCGTGGCCAAAAAGGAGCGATCAGGATGACATGAGCCTTGTCTGTCCTGACCTTGCACAACACTCTGTGTAAGAGGGGAAAAGGGGGAAAGGCATAAAGGAATGTCCCGTGCCAAGAGATGGCAAAGGCGTCCGACATCGATTCTGGTGCCATACCTGCTCGGCTGCAGAATTTTGGTAACTTCGCGTTCCCCCGTGATGCAAATAGATCTATCTCTGGAGTTCCCCATTCCTGAAAAATGTCGTGCAAGATCTCCTCTTTCAGAGACCACTCGTGCTGGTCCCTCGATTTGCGACTGAGGTAGTCCGCCCTCAGGTTGTCTTGGCCTGCCAAGTGAATGGCGTGTACGTGTATGCCGTGTTCGATACACCAGTGCCAGATGGTCTCCGCTTCCCTCGATAAGCGGGTGGAATGTGCTCCCCCTTGTTTGTTCACATACCACATGGCTGTGGTATTGTCCGTCACGATTTGGATGTTTTGACCTCGGATGCGGGGAAGCAAAGCCTTCAACGCCCAACGTATGGCCCTCAGTTCTAGCATGTTTATGTGCAGATGTGTCTCCTCTGGGGACCAGAGACCGTGCACCGTGAAATCCCCTAGGTGCGCACCCCATCCCGTCAGGGATGCGTCTGTTGTGATGATGTCTCTGAAGGTGGGAGTATCGAAGGGGACCCCCTGTAGCACATGATCTGCATTTGCCCACCACTGTAGGTCCAGAAGAAGTTTCTCTGTTATGCATAGTTTCCTGTTGAGTGGATGAACGGTGGGTACGTAGTTGCTGGCTAGCCATTGTTGTAGGGGTCTCATGTGCAGACGAGCGTACGGGGTTACCATCGTCGTGGAAGCCATCAGCCCTTGCAAGTGTAAGAAAAAACGGACTGGTTTGGTGGGGTGCGAGTGGAGAATTCCTAGGGCATGTCGTATGGAGACAAGCCTTTCCTCTGGAAGATACGCTTTCGCATGTCTGGTGTCCAGAATTGCCCCTATAAAAGGTAGTCGTTGCGTCGGTTGTATGTGAGACTTTGCCAAGTTCAGAACAAACCCCAGAGCCCTGAGGAGTGTCATGGTGAGCTCGACGTGTTTGGTAAGCTCTTGTGGTGACCTCGCCGCCAGTAGCCAATCGTCCAGGTACGGGAAAATCCTGACCCCTTGCCTTCTCAGATAGGCTGCTACGACAGCCACACATTTTGTGAACACACGTGGTGCTGTGGACAGTCCGAAGGGAAGGACACGGTACTGGAAGCGAAGGTCTCCTGCAACGAATCGTAAGAACTTACGGTGAGACGGGCGTATTGAAATATGAAAATAGGCGTCTTTGAGATCAAGGGAGGCCAGCCAGTCGCTTTGCTGTAAGCCCATGAAAATGACAGGTAGGGAGGTCATACGAAATTTAAACTTTTTAACGAATTTGTTTAGATATCTCAGGTCCAGAATGGGTCTAGAGCCCTTGTCCTTTTTAGGGACCACAAAGAATCTAGAGTAGAATCCAGAACTATGTTCATCTCGAGGAATGAGTTCGACAGCACCCTTGTCGATGAGTTTCTGAATTTCAACTAGTATTTGAGTAGAGGGGGGGGGAGCCCCAGGGGGGCAAGGTGAGAGGGGAGGGGTGGAGTGAAACTGTATGGCATACCCCAGTTGTACTATCTCCCTGACCCAACGGTCAGAAGAGATGGTTTCCCATACATGTAAGTAAGGTAAGAGGCGGTCCTGAAATGAGGGGTCATCCTCATTTTCTCCCTTGATCAGAAAGCAATCAAAAACGCGACTTGGCCTGCTGCCCAGAGGACGAACTAGGAGAGGGTTTACCCCTGCCCCGCTGCCTGCCAAACGATTTGCGTTGTTGAACGCCCTGTTGCTGGTAATGTGTCTGACTGTGGAATCTTTTCCCAGCCTGGAAACTATAATTTTGGTAGGGAGTTCTTCTTGATGGGAAAGAATAGCCCTGCGTAAAAGGCTTTTTACGTATCGCCCTGACTACCCCAGTGGATCTTGCCGTCTGATTCATCTCTTTGATCTTCTTAAGAGTGTCATCAGTCGAAGCCGAGAACAGGCCCTCACAATCAAACGGCAAGTCCTCTATTCTAGTTTTATTCTCAGGGGTGAGCGCTGTGGAGCGAAGCCACGCATGTCTGCGTAGAGCTATTGCTGATGCCATACCTCTGGCATTGGCATCCGCCACATGCATGTTTGCAGTTAATTGAAACTGGGCCATTTGCATGCCCTCTTTCTGTAACGCTGCCAACTGGTTGGGGTCTGATGTCATGCTAATTTTAGACCACAGCCAGTGCTGGTAGCCGCACATGGCTGAGGCATAATTGGCAATACGGAAGGATAAAGAGTCCGAGGAAAAGACCTTCCTGCCCAGCACATCCAACCTCCTCCCCTCCCTATCTGCCGGGGAAGTCTGGATACCCCCCGCTCGGGATCTAACGGAGGCAGCTGCTATAACTAAAGAATTTGGAGGGGGGTGACTATGAAAGATCTGAGCACCCTCTTTGGGCACCCCATATAAGGAGTCCGCCAATTTGTTAGTCGGGCAAACAGAGGCTGGCTTGGCCCATAACACCGTAGCTGGTTCCAGTAGCTGGTCCAACAAGGGCAAGGTCACGTGTCCCGACTCCCCAGACCCCAGTATGCCGAAGATGGGTCCAGTCTGAGCCTTTTTAATGACCCTCGTGGGCAGTTTGGGGAGAGATGCAGCCATTCTCCGCAACATTGCTTGAAATGCTTTAGAGTCCTCGGTGGCCAGCGAAATGTTAGCATCCGATATAGCATCTGGTGGTGGTGGGGAGATGGTCTCGTCCTCCTCCATTGAAGGGGAAGAAGAAGAGGACGAGCGTGACGCCGACGCCCCCGGGGAAGCCATCCGGGGTACCGTCGGTACCGTCGGTACCGTGTCCTCCCTATGGGTCCCCAATAGGGAAGTGAGAAGTCGTGAAGCCCCTGATGGCTCTAACCTCGTTCCGGTCCCGGATCCGAGTGCTTCAGTGTCAACTTCAACGGTACCGATGTCCACAAGCGCCTGCATTGAACCCGTCTCCGACGGGGGGGGACGCGATATGGTCGCCGACGGTGCCGCTCTAGGCGGAGCTGGAGGCACATAGGTATTTTCCCGTGGAAGTGTCGGGTACCCAAAGTCGTGACTGTACGAAGGGGGGCTACGTGACCGGTACCTATAGTCCCTGCCATATCCATAGTCCCGGTGTCCATGCCGTGGAGAGCAGCAAGAGCAAGGAGAACGCGATCGGCGTTCCAGGTGGTACCGGAGGGGCGTCCGCTCCGTCCGGTACCGAGGAGAACGGGACCGGGAGTGGAACCGCGGTGATCTGGAGCGCGACTCCCTACGCTCCATCGGTACCGTCACCAGCAAGGGCGGTACCGAGCGAGATAACGGTGTCGGTGGTACCGTCCCCCTCGTCGAGCCCGACGGTCGTGGGGATTGTTCTGTTGTCGCTGGCGGTGCCGGCGGTACCGGCTCCCGTGCTGAGCTCTTCTTTTTCTTTTTCTTCCGCTCTGCGCTCTTGGCCGAAGAGTGCGCGAGGCCTCGCACACCTGGAAGCTCGGTACCGGATAAGCGTCTTGGGCTGGACGCGTGCGTAACACCACCCTCGTCAGTGTGGCCGGACCCAGCAGTTTGCACCTCAAACGGCCCCTCGGTCCCGAGTTCGCCGGTGCCGCCGGTACCCATATGCGGACTCGTCCTCTGTCTAGACGGTACCGTCGGTGCCGTTGGAGCCAGATTTTCCATCGGCTTGGAGTGCCGGGCGGGGAACCTCAGAGGCCCCTCTTCACCGCCCTCTAAGGCTCTTTTTGTAAGAATGTCCTGGAGCCTTAGTGCCCTAGCTCGCTTAGCCCTGCCTGAGAGCACCGAGCAGGCCTTGCAAGTTCGAGTGTTGTGACCCTCACCCAGGCAAGTCAGACAGCGGTCGTGCTGGTCACTGATCGATAAAGTAGCCGGGCAAGAGCCGCAGCGTTTAAAGCCCGGTTGTTTGGGCATTCCGTTCGTCCCGGAGGACGCAACGGCCCGGGGAACGTCCCACGGGTTGGGCGGCACTCCTTCTCTTTCAATCTTCTTCTTCTTGATCTTTTCTTCTAATCTTGTACTGCAGAAAAACCACGCTGAAAAGCGCCGAGAAGTCTTCCAACGCCACGCGGTTGGAAGGAACTGAGGCGGTGGGGGCTCCTCCCCCTCTTATACTTCCATCCCTCGTGGTGCGGGCCCGCGCTTTTCTCGGGATGGGAGGGGGAGTGAGGGGGCGGAGCCCTCACCTTTTCTAGTCTTTTCCAGGCGTAATCTGCCTGGATACTGCTGAAAAGAGGTTTTCAAATACCTGCAGAGCAGGAAGTAAATCCCAAGAGTGAGAATACGCGGAGATCCTCGAAGAAGAACCTGGTTTAAAAATGAAAAGGAGAAACAACCTTGGGGAGAAAGGAGGGATCAGTCCCAAGAACTACCTTGTCCTTATGAAACATGATGTACAGTGGGGTGGCCTGCAAGGCCACTATTTCACTCACTCTCCTCACCAAGGTAAGACCTACCAAAAAGGTCACAATTTTCATGTAGAGGCATTTGACAGTGCAAGTAGCCATAGGCTCGAAAGTAGAGCTCATAGGGGTTGCAAGGATCAGACTTACTATCCATTGGGGCCTGGTAGGAGGCAACTGGAGGAAAGATGTTGAAGACCGGCTTTCCTCGCAAAGACTCTACCGACGCAGATGTTAGGAACGTGCAAACAGAACACGGTTCAGATGTTTGGACGTTCAGTTTGAAACCTGAGTTTGGGTTCGGCTGTTCGGTTCAGCTGAACTCGGACGAACATAGCGCTATCGATACAGATACCAAAATCTAATATTTTTTTCGGTATCGGTATCCTTTGGCCCTGAAACCACCCCTGGTCTCCACCCATGGTGCCAGGAAGTCTGCTCCTCAGCTGCCTCCCCCTTCCAGACACGTTTTTCCCGCCCAAAGTCACATTTGTCTCGCCCCCGAACGCATCCGAACTTTTTAGAACCGTTCGGCCGTCCGAACAGGCTGAGATTGGCCCGAACTCTGAACATCCGAACCACATTCGCACATCCCTAGCGGATATATCTGTCAAGCGCATCTTAAAAGAGGAGAGGGACAAGCCCGAGTCCTTCAGAGTCTCCCTTCTCTGCACTGGCTGCCTACAGTCTTCCGGGCCCAACTCAAGGTGTTGGTTTTGACATATAAAGCCCTAAACGGCTTGGGCCCCACCTACCTACAGGACTGCCCCTTCCCCCCACCCCAGTTCTGGAGCGGCCCCTGCGATCGGCTGGCTGTGCCCTCCTCAAAGTCCCCCAGGTATTCTGGGTGGGGATGATCATGGGGGTGTTCTCGGTGGCCACACCCAGGATGTGGAACTCCCTCCTGACAGAGGCCCACCTGGTAGGGATGGTCAACCAGTTCGGTCGACCGAACTCAACCAGTTCGGGTTCAAAAATCGAGTTCGGTTTGGAAGTTGAGTTCGGTCGACCGAACTCAACTTCCAAACCGAACTCGATTTTTGAACCGAACCGAATTTCCAAACTCGGTTTTGTTCACCCAGCCCTATAAGATAATATTCCATTTACTTCAATGGGGTTTGAATTTCCAAACTCGAATAGTTCGGTCGACCGAACTGGACTTCCGAACCGAACTCAATTTTCGAACTGAACCGAATTTCCGAACTCGGTTCTGTTCGCCCATCCCTACCGTCTGGCTCTGGACCTTATTATTATAATAAACATTTGTATAGCACCACCATGTACCTGGTGCTTTGCAGAACAAAGATAAAGACGTGGTCCCTGCCTATGGCTTGCAATCTAAAAAGACAAGGAGAGGGGACAAAGGGAAGACCATGGAAGCGGCTGCAAAGTCTCAGGTGAAAGACCTCCCCTCTTTCCATAGATCTTGTAAGACCCGGCTATTCCGCCAGGCTTTTGGAGAGGGGGAGGGGGAAAGGTTAAGCTCTGCCTGTGGTTTTGTATGGATTTTATTTATTTTATATTGCCATGCATCTTAATATTGATTATTGTTGCTGTTTTATATGATTTTGTTGCTTTAAGTTGCTCTGAGCTGCCTTGGCAGGGGGGGCAGCATAAAAATCTAATAAAGTAGAATAAATAAATTTATTTAAATAAATAAATGATGCATGTAGGAAAGGATCACATTAAGCATTAAAGCAGAGATATCATGACTGCTTTTCTGACACCAGATCTTTTCCACTTTGCAGCATAGGACTTTCTGGTGGAAATTTTCCGTGCATTCGTCATGATGGAGCACACAACACAGCTGGAGAGAACTCCAGATCTAGCCATTGATTAACCAGGCAAAGAACTATCCAGCCTTCAATATTGTGATGAAGGATTTGTTCATCCTTCCGCGAAAGTACCTCTCTCCAGAGCAGTAGAGATTCATGATCAGCAGGATTCCTAGTTTTCCGTGACAAAAAATGGGAAATTCTCTGATAAAAAAATAATGTTTTGTTTGAGGAGCTGAAGGATTGTGGGGGTGGGGTGGGGGGAGGAGGTATAGGTTTAGGGTCTAGCTGGCCCAACAGTCCCTATAGGGAGGTTAACCCCCAAAAGGAGCCGGTTGCAATAGCATTGTCAGAAGGATTGGTTTTTCCTGTACCGAAGCTGCCATTGGGAGCCAGTGTCGGGGCCACTGATGCCGTGGGCAGTGCCAAAGTCTCGAAAGGTGGAGATATGGGTCCCAGAGGCTGGGTAGGCGGCAGTGGCGGAGTGGGAGACGGTTGTCCCAAAGCATCAGGCCCCATAGGCTGCGGTTGGCCTTCCAGGGAATGCCTCTATGGGAAGGGTTTGAACCCTGGAATCTTGGTTCCAGTGCTGTGGGGAGGCTTCCTGAGCAGAAACAATAGTGATCAGGGTGTCTGTAGCCATCATCGCTGTACTCTGAGGGTTCCCACCAACGATGAGGGGAACAGCAGCTCCACGGGGAATAGTCCTTTGCCCTTCTATCTTCCCTATAGTAGGAAGCCCTGGGATCTCCTATAGCTGGGAGAGCAATAACCAGTGCCGGTGGTGCCGCAGAGTTAGGGGGATCAGTACCCTGGCGTTCCCGATTGGTCTCTTGATCAGTGTCATGGGGTCCCTGATCAGACCCTTGGTGCCAGGCAGGAAGCCAGAGAGCCCTGCCTTGAAAGACTCGGTTCTACATCAGAACAAACTGTCTCTGCTGTCAGTGACCCGACCGGTGCCGCAGGCTCTCTGGGTGGAGGCTCCGAGGAGCAAGGAAGAGATCTAAGTCGTCTTCTCCTCTTCTTCGGAGGCTCAGGTGTAACATTCTCCACCTGCAGTTCCTTTCTTCCATCCTGTTCCTCTTGCCTGGGGGATGTGACGTGGGCTGGAGCAGTATCAGCCAGGGTCTGCACCAAGGCTGGTGCCATCGACACCAGGAGTGGTGGAAGGCCCGCTAACAGTAGCCAGTCGGGAACCAGTCAACACGGAGCCGATGGGGGCAGATTGACGGGATGCAGGCAGTGCAATCTAGTGCTCTGCGCCAACGATAATCAGGCCCTCCTCACCCCCTTGTAGGTCTTTCCTTGTCAGGATGTCCCGCATCATGCCATCTGCACGCACCCTCGAGGAAAGGGCTACACAAGCCTTATATGACTTCATGTCAAGACCCTCTCCGAGGCAGGCAATATGCTTCTCATGTGGATCCGTGACGGAGAGGGTGGCGGGACAGGTAAAACAGCACTTGGACATTGTGCCCCCATGAGTCCGGAGGTTCCGGACTTCCTCCTCCCTTTATTACCTCTCCGCTCGCAAGACTTAAAGCCAACTAGGGTTGCCACCTGTGGTGGTTTTTTACCTTACACTCACATAGGCCGAAATGGAAGTGTCAGTTAAAAAACAACCAAAGGTGGCAACTGAAGTCTATGCAGGGGGGTGGAGCATCATCGACAGTTTTGCCTCCTTCCAGGCTGTTCTCTGCAGTCTGCCTGGATACTCCTGATGCCATAGAGCTTCCGACTGCCACCTGTGGAGCAAGGCTCTCTCATAAGTGCTCCTCAAAGAACTATTAATAAACTACTAAAATATGACAGGTGTAACCTGGTAAATATAGAGGCCCAATAAATTAATATGTGCATCCCTAAACTTTAAACCCAGATCAAGACAGACTTGCAAGTGTTTCCAAAAAATTCTACCGGCAAAGAGAGGGGGGGGGGGCGGAAAATTAGCTTCCCTTTACATAAACGCAAGTGTGGCCAGTCTCATGTCATATGGTGTGTTTGTTCGTTCACACATAAACATGGTCAGACTCTCCACTTTAAGGACACAAGCAGGAATCCGTGCTCGCTGCATTTTCCCATTTGGGGAATGCTTAGCGAACAAGGGTCTCTGGATGCAAGTAACTCCCATTTCTCTCCATAGGTTTCAGATACCACTCCAAAAAACACTCTTGATTCCATTGTCTCAGTCTTGACATACCCGCCACTTCAGTATTCTCTTACAGAACCCCATGGCCAACAGCCTGAGGTGTGGCATGCATTCACGCTTCTCCACTCTCCTTGATCCAGCTGTTCCCTTCACCCCCAAAAATCAGTTAACCTCTTGTCTTTCACCCTCTTCCCACCCATCCTTTTCCATCTTTAATAACGAAACTCACCCTCCGGTGCCGATGTCTCTCTTCTGGTGGTTCTTCGAATCATAATAGCGCTGCAGAATCATAGAGCTCCTACTTTTCAAATAACCAATTTCCACCTCGATGTAATTCTCCAAGTAGGAAATGAAAATCGATTTGATAAGCTTAGACAAGAAAGTCTGCTTATCAGTGCCCAAGTTAAACTCCATCAATTTGCTCGAAAGATTAGTAGTTCTTTATTTGAAGGAAACAAAACGCAGAGAGAGAAAAATGTTGCATTTGTATGAATTACAGTATAGCAGGTTTGTAAAATTACCTAGTACAATGAAATCCCAGCCCTAATTTAAGCCTTTTGTTCCACCCCATTGTACATAAAGAATATCCGTACCATTCACATTTAAAAAAAATGCTACACTACGATCACTGGGCATGAGCCACAAACCACTTACTCTGCAGGCTTCGATGGGAGTACTCCGGAGTAAATAGCTTGTGGATCACAGCCATTGCTGGCAATTAAACAGGAGTGTGTTATTCTTTCATATTAAGACAGCCTAGGCCAGTGATTCCCAAACTGGGCGGCGTGCCACCCTGGAGCAGCACCGATTAGTTCTTGAGGTGGCGTGAGCCTGGGTAAAAGTTCAGGACTGGGAGAGAGCAGGCAGCAGTGCACGTGTGCTGCTACCAGTGCCCACAGGGTTACACATACACAGTCTGTCTCCTCCTTGCTCGGTTCTTCATTTCCCTCCTTCCCCCAGAAGAGCCCATGCTGCACGGGGTGGGAAACCGGTAGAATCCGGTATCCGATAATGCCGGTATTGGGCGTACCGGCATTATCGGATTCGACCCGGTAATCCGGACCGGGTACCGGATTCCGGGGTACCGGATTTAATCCGGGAATCCGGTTTTCTTAGAACCGGTAACCGGTAAATCCGGTAACGGGCCCGGGGTCCCACCACGTAGTAGGTGCTGCTAAAAGAAGCAAAGGAACTCCTGGGTCCTGCTGTTGCGATGTTTCTGCTGGGACTACCCTGTACATAGAAGCTCGTCCGGAGGTATCGGAGTGGCACACCGACCCGGTATAGGCTGTAGGGGTGTGGCAGAGACAAGGGTGACTTTTTTGGAGTGTGGTGCCATAAAGTTTGGGAATCAGTTGTATAGGGTGTCATATACGAGAGAGAATCATTTCAGCCTCTGGTCTCTTAGTCAAATCATTGTTAAATGATTTCCTCAGAACTGTAACAACTTATTTTTCAGAAGATGAAACAAATATTCAGAACTCAATAGTTTGAAATTCAACCCAAATTTGCCAATGCAAAGTGAATTAAGTCACAAAAGTACATGAGAGATTCAATTCTAGCAACAGCCACTGACAAGCAACATTTCTCCCAGGGATACCATGTATTGTCCACTTGATAACAGCAACATAAGCACCATGTGAAAGGCAAACAATGTTGTGACGCCTTATTCGCCACCTCTTGCGTAAGGTCATACCATCGTTGTTTGTATACAGACAGCAATCTGTCGGGGAGGTAACCATCCTGCATCCGAGAAAGGACTAGATGACCCTAAAGGTCCTTTCCTATTTGAAGATTCTATTTTGTCAAAAACATAAAATGTCAAGAAAATGCCAAAAGGCATCCTTTAAAAAAAAAAAAAAAAAATGAAAGCTAGTTCTAATGAGGAAAATAGGAAAGAGCATAAGCACTGACAAATTAGATGTAAAACGTTAATAAGGCAGGCCAAGAAAGAATTTGAAGAGAAACTTGCTAAAGAGGCAAAACCTAATAACATTTTTAAGTACATCAGGAGCAAGAAGCCTGCTATAGAATCCATTGGGCCATTAGATTGTGCTTTTCTTCATTGTTCACCGCCCTCAGCTGCCTTTGGGCGGGGGGGGACTGTATAAAAATATTAAAATAAAAACAAATACACAAACGAACAACCGGGAGTAAAAGGGGCACTCGGGGTGGATAAGGCCATTGCAGAGAAGCTGAATTAATTCTTTGCTTTGGTCTTCGTTGCAGAGGATGTTGGGGAGATACTCACGCCGGACCTGTTCTTTGTAGGGGATGAATCGGATAGAGCTGTCACAGAGCAACGCAACTCTGGAAGAGGTTTTAGAGCAAAGTGAAACTAAATAGTCTGGTCTCCAATCTGCCTTTCTTAGGGCAGGGGACTGAGAAGGACGTGGCTGTGTGGCTACGGAGACACCTGGACTCTAATAATATTTGGGGGAAATTCCAATCAGGGTTCAGGACTTTTCACAGGGTAGAGACCACACTTGTCAGGGTCATGAATGATCTGCTGAGGATTTAGATCAAGGACAGCTAGTCATGCTGGAACGTACAGCAGCATTTGATACAACTGGCCAGGAGTTGCTGCTTCGGCAGCGGACTGACTTTGCTGGTGTGACGAGAGCTGCCAGTTGGTGGTTTTAGTTATACCTGGAAGGGAGGAGTCAATCTGTGGTGGATGGATGGATAGGGGTCATCCTCGAAGGGACTGAATTGCGGCATCCCGCCAAGGTTCTATTCTTTAACCCATGTTGTTCAGTTTGTACATGAAGCCCTTTAGAGAGGTCATGATCAAGCACGGGATCGAGTACCATCAGTATGCTGATGAGACACAACTGTATCTCTCTTGACCCCCGTGAGTCCTGCTGACTCTGCCTCGGAGGAATGTCTGAATGACGTCACTGCCTGAACGTGCTGGAGCTACCTCGTGCTCAATCCGGGAAAGACTTAGGTGATGCTGGTGGGGAGGAGCAGCTGATAGGAGGATGCCCTTGCCTCTGTTGGGCTGCTAAATGTGGATCGTGTCCAGGTGGAGGTAGCAGGCCAGGTAAAGAACTTGGGCATCGTTTTCGGCCATGCTCAGTCCATGACAGCCCAGGTGTCTGACATGGTTCAGAAATGCTATTTTCAACTACGCAATTTGCGTAAGTTACACCCCCCAGGCTCACCTTGCCACAGCGGCCCATGCCCTGGTGACTACAAAGATTGACTTTTGCAACTCCCTCTTCTACGGGCTGCCAGCAGTGCTTATCCGTCGCTTGCAGCTTGCTCAGAACGCAGCAGCTCAGTTGCGTACTGGCTTAGGCAGTCGTGAGCATATTATACCCGCCCTGTGCTCTCTGTACTGGCTGTCTGTGGAGTGATGCGCAGAGTTTAAGATCATACTGCTGGTTTTTAGGTCCCTAAATGGTTTAGGTCCTGCCTAGATTAGAGACCTACTCCTGGAACCTCACACTAATGGGCATATCTGCGTTCAGGAACCACCCGCTGTTTGAGGGTTCTGCCATCGTGTCTGAAGTCAGCAAGGATCAGGCCTTTGCTGCGACCAGCCCCTCAGTGTGGAACTCGCTCCCTCCAGATGTTCATCTCAATTCTCCCCACCATAACTTTAAAAAGTACCTAAACACATTTGTTTTCTAGGTGTTTTTAGGATCCAGTGGTTGTGCCCTCAATGTACTTTGCCCTCCTTCTTGCCTACCCCATTTTAAATTTTTTAACGGTTTCTAAATCGTTGTACATGGTTTTACCTTTTTGTGAAGCGCTCCAAGTGCCACGTAAGGCAGGGGGTGCAATATAATTATTACACTTATTCACTTATAATACTAATCGGCATTAGTATTATAGGCAGAGTCGGCAAGGCTCACGGGGCAAGAGATATACAGTTGTGTCTCGTTTAATAATACTAATTAGTATTAGTATTATTAAATTGTAACAAATCACTGAGACCAAATAGTATATACCCCCGAGTTCTGAAGAAACTCAAATAGTAAACTGCAGACCTACTACTGGTATTTTGTAACCAATCACTAAAAATCTGCCACTATACCCAAAGACTGGAGGGTAGCAAACGTAACACCAATAATGGTGAAGAGTCAACATAGATTGAGCAAAGGGAAGTTGTGCCTCACTAATCTACTGGAATTTGTATGTGTATAAGCATGTGGATAAGGGTGAGCCGGTCGATATAACGTATCTGGCTTTTCAGAAAGCGTTTGATAAGGTCCCTCATGAGAGACTCTTGATGAAATTAAAAAATCATGGGATAGGAGGCAGTGTCCTATTGTGGCTTGGTAACTGGTTAAAAGATAGGAAGGAAAGAGTAGGACTAAATGGTCAGCTTTCACAATGGAGACAAGTAAATAGTGGAGTGCTGCAGTGATCTGTATTGGGACCGGTGTTGTTTAATGTATTCATTAATGAACTAGAAAGGGGAGTAAGGAGTGAGGTGATTAAATCTAAGGATGACACAAAGTTATTCAAGGAAGTTAAAACCCGAGTGGACTCTGAAGAATTGCAGGAGAATCTTGTGAGACTAGGTGACTGGGCATCTAAAAAAAATTATTTTATTTTTCTTTCTTTCTTAAAAAGGCAGATGAAACTGAAACGTGGACAAGTGCAAAGAGATGCACATAGGGAAAAACAATCCAAACTATGTGTATGTAACGCTGGGTTGTAAATTAGGAGTTACCCCTCAGGAAAAGGATCTTGGGAGTCGTAGTGGACAATGCATTGAAGTCCTCAGCTCAGCGTGTGGCAGCCACCAAAAAGCAAACAGAATATTAGGAATTAAGGGGATAGAGAATTAAACTGAAAATAACATAATGTCACTATATAGATCTATGGTGTGACCACACCTTGAATATTGTGTGCAGTTCTGGTCACCCCATCTCAAAAAATGATATTTTTGAAATAGAAAAGGTACAGAGAAGGAGAACAAAGATGATAAAGGTTATGAAATGGATCCTTTATGAAAACAGGCTGGATAGATTGGGGCTCTTCAGCTTGGAGAAGAGATGACAGAGGGGATACGATAGAAGTTTATAAAATCATGAGTGGTGTGGAACATGTTAATAGGGAGTGGTTATTTACCATCTTAAGTAGTACTAGAACTAGGGGACAATCCATGAAACCAAGAGGTAGCAGATTGAAAACAAATTTAGAAGTAGTATTTTTTTTCACTCAACATCATTAAGTTGAGGAATTTGTTGCCAGAAAATGTAGTCAAGGCCAGTAATGTAGCTGGGTTTAAGGACGGATTAGATAAGTTTCTGGAGGATAGTTCCATTATCAGCTATTAGCCAGGTAGGTTTTGGGGAATGTAACCTCTTACTGTTGGGAGCTAGGAGTGAACAACAGGAAACAGATTGCCCCAGTGTGACCTGTTGGGTACTTCTTCCAAGTGACCAAGATTGGCCACTGTCTGAGACAGGATGCTGGGCTCGATGGACCATTGGTCTGACCCAGTATGGCACTTCTTATGTTCTTATGAAATCTCTACTTAAAGAGAAAGTAGAAATTATCTTAAACTGCCAAGCTCCGAGGTCTAAATCAAAACCAAGGTAAGTCAAGCGGGAATTATGCAGTCATGTTTTATGCAGAATCTGGAGGCAAAGAGGTACGATTTTGGCTGCATACAAAGATGGGTTGGTGAGTCGCTGCTGTAAACACTGACATGAAGGAAAAGCCCTGGATGTCAGTGAGGCTCTCTTAATATAGTGCAAAGAGAAGGTAGCACAGAGACAATGCTCTTTAGACCTGCAATCGAGGGACCCTTTCCCTTTCTGCTTTGGTCAGACTGCATGACTGAAAGACAAGTTCAAGGCAACCATAATTGATGGTTGGTTACCAGATGGGAGAGATGGTACAACGTTGCTTACAAAAACAGGAGCATGGAGACAGATAATTCCACATAACAGCAACAGCCATTTTCCAGCGACAGCACTACAGCACAGAAACGTCGTTACTAACAAGCGTCTACCGTATGCTGAGTAACCGAGTGTAGAAAATAAATGAAGTTACATATAATTAACTGATGAATACTAGAGTGATGAATGTCACAAAAGTAGCAAATACAAAAACAGGTGTTTCTGAAAATGAACAACCAAATGCAATTCACAAATTTGAAAAGAAGTGGCTTTATTTCTGCCTCTACCGTTTTCCAAGACAGCAAACCATTTCAACAGAAAGGAAAGCAGTCAAGGCTAAGGGGCTTTAAAATAAGCCAGCTTTCAGGAGAAGTGTTGGACCTGTCTACCGTCATCTCAGAAAGAAGCCAGTCTACCAGAAGGCATTTTTACCACATCAAAATGGGGATCGCCAGTTTGCAAATACCTCGTGTACAGTTCATAGAGGCTCTTCAGGTACTGCTCTGCATCCGACTTCTTATGTTCTTCTAGCTGGTCCTTTATGTAACTCTATAAAATATGGGGGGTGGGGAAATCTATATTTATTTATTATTTGTTTTGTGCCGCCCCCTCCTGCTTACGCATCTTGGGGAGGCTATCATCATAAAAAACACATAAAATCCCCAAATATAAAACATATTAGAAATATTTCTAATAGATTTATCGATATTTATCTCAATTTACAGACAGGGCGCATTTTAAGTCAAGCTTTTCAAATGAACAGAGCTATTAAAATATATAAATAATCCAGTAGCCCGGTAATAGGACTGAGAATATATTAAAAATTCAGATATAGAAGACTACTTGCCAGGCTGGAACTGTCAGTGGCGGAGAGGAGGCAGCCAGGGTTGTAAAAATCCACTTGCCAACTCAACGTATACTCGTTAAGAGGCGACCAGGCAAGTGGATTTACAAAGCCTGGCAAACAAACACATCTCTTTAAGCACTCTCTAAAATAGGTGGGAAGGCAAGAGCTACTACAATCAATGCAAATCAGCTATTTTATGTTATCTGAATGGTTTGTGCACAAGTTGCAAGAATTAAACGGAAACATTTTCAAAGTTAAAAAGACCAGAGGCGTGCAAACATTTGCATCCTACATTCAGAAGGAATGTTGTTGCAGTAGCAGCTGGCCTCTTCCTCACAGCTGTTTGGGGTGAGTGACGCAACCAACCCGCTCAGTGCGCATGCGCCACTGCAGCAGAGATGTGATGTAGGCTCGAATCATTGAAACCAACTCAGAGCTAGCTCAGTCCTTTCAGATCATGGAAGGGAGGGGAGTGCCTCAGCAGGGGAATGTGGGCCAAAGAGGAGAGCAGTTGGGTGGAATTTTTGCCACGTGGCATTCAGACATGATAGGGGGGTTTTTGTGTTGTTTTTTTTAAAGTGGGTCTAGTAAAAATAAGACAGGGTTAAAGTTTAAGCTGCAAATGGGAGATTCAAATGAAAAAGCTCACAGACTGACCACTCTGTACTGATTATGTTCGCGGAACCTACTTCATGTACGGTCACCAAATTTGGTATACAGGAGCCTTCTGGCAAGCCCTAAGGTGTATTTGATTTTTAAAAAAATCCCTCCCTCCCCCATGTGAGAAGCAACTACATTGTTTGAAAAAAACTGTATTACTTGTGAATTTTTGTCTTCAATTTTGTGTTCCATGCTAACATCTAGGAGTGAAAAAGGTTAAAAAACATTTACCAAAGATAAAATAAAGTTTCATGACTCAGCATTTTGGGGATTGGAGCAGCAGGGGGGGGGAGGGGGAAGAGGGGAGGAGTTGGCGACAGGCCAAGAAAAAACGTGCACCTGCGATTACTCCAGGTTTTCATATTTCTATTTTGTGCATTCTCTCAAAAACTGACTGCAAAGCAAAACAACTATTTAACCTCCTAGCTTATGTCAGCTTTAATAACTATTAAGAGCTGTCAAACGTGTTCTTACGTTTTGGAACCCTCAGACAATAGGAATTCTCTTTCCAACTAAAACAATACTTTGTTTTTACTCTAAACAAAAAAGCTATGCCAAATTCTAAAATTACCTGAAGTTTGACTTCAAATATATTTTGGATAAGTTTGGCTAACACAGTCTCAGGACTGCTGAAGATGTCTCCAACTTGTCTGTTCACTCTCTGGCAGAGGATAGCTGCATCTTCAAATATATCATTCCTCAAGTAAGCGCCCTAGAGATTAGAAACGTTACAGTTTAGGTCTCCAGCGTCCTCAACAACCATAAAATAAAGGCATAATCAAGAGCCAGAAATATAAATCTGGGTTTCTCGCTCACATACACACATTACCTCTTGACACTGTTTAATATACACATCAACGCAGTGGGAATAACCCTAGAGAGAGGAGGGGGGGGCAAAGAGGGGGAAAAAAGAAAATGTAAAATTAGATCATATTTTTATACACACAGTATTGTAAAATGTATCACACTGACTGAAATGCAGCAGTTGCGGAAGATGTGGCAATTAATTTCAGCAAACCAAAAAGCTTGAATTCAGATACACCTTTTCTTTATAGTAAATTTATAGCAATAAAGTTGCAATATTCGTTGGCAATGTGTAGCAGCCAGTACAGCATGGTAAATAAGACGTTGGACTTGAATCTGGGAGACTAGGGTTCGAATCCCATTTTTAACCAGGAATTCACTGGGCGTTCGAGGAAGGGACTCTCAGCCTCAGTTCCCCATCTGTAAAGTGGGAACAATGACGACCAACCTCACTCACAGGGAGGGTTGTTGTGAGGGCAAATTAGACAAGTATTCTAAAAACTGAAAGAGGTATATAAAGGATACTACTAAATGTGGAGCTTGTTTTTAGTGTTACATATTCAGTTCTTACTAAGACTGAAACAAGAAAAAAAAATTCTAGCAAAAATATCACAAGAAGCAAGAACCGTCACAGAGATCTCAGTGCAATCTGATAGAGCGAGATCTAGGTTGATAATTTTTTCTCAAAATACTGTTTATCATTATCATTTGCCGTTTACTGCAATGTACCATTTACCATGTACCACTTACTATGTACCACCTTCATCCCAGTAATGCACATGTGCAAAATGCCACTTTGTGCATGCGCATTACCGGGATGAACGCGATGCACGGTAAATTGGTATATATGGTAAACAGTAAATGGTAAGGGTAAAACGGTAAACAATATTTTGAGAAAAAGTTCTCAACCAAGGAATGTCAAAAAAATCGGTATTTTTCTTGATTATAGTTTCTCGCTTAAAACAAGTCGACGATAACGGAGAAAAAAAACCTGGAGATTGAGTTTCAGCCCCTAGTTCTTACCTTGAAGTGAAGTAAAACTGCAGCTACTTCTCTCATCCTGGAGATTTCCCCCCTTCTTTGTGCATTGGTAAACTCCTGAATCAGCTGGCATTCTAAATCATGGTACTTACCTGAGGAGAAAGACAAACAATGGAACAAATCAGTCTGCACAGTAAGACCATTGACAAAGAAATAAAGCAGACTGAGCAAACAAGTGATACAAATTAAGATTCCGCCAAATTGGTTGACTAGGGAAGGAAACTTACTTGCTATTTTTGATTTTACTTCAGCAAACCTATTAAATAAAGGAAACATTAATTAAAATCCACATCTTTAAAAAGTTATACAAATATCAGCTCATTCGTGTCACATTTCTGCTGCGAGTTTCCACTACATGTTTCCAGTAAGAATTTGTTGAGCACCAAGATTATGCTCAAAGGCGGCATTGCTATAAACGTGCCATCTGCTCAAAAACCTTTTAAAGAATCAGGTGGAAAAAAACCAAAAACACAGAAAGCAGCTTGCGTCACAAAAAATTTGGAAAATATTCAAGATTAGAAATCGGATTTCTACCTGTCGAAAGGAAGCTCCTGTGCAATCAAATGCAACTTCTGAATAATATCAGCTGCCTCTTTAATCTGCAACAGAAAGAGTCAGATCACTTACTTTAAAGTTATGCTTGCAGAAACTCTCCTCCTCCCAGAGTGTATATACCTCCACTCTAGCTAAAGTTTTGAGTGTGGACAGCAGGAAGCAACGTCTATTTCAGGGCTGGTGGCAAATTTTAGTTATTTCAAAGAGACATTTTCATTCTCTCATCAACCTTTATACATTTATGAAAAACAAAAACTGTGTTACGCGATCACAAGAAAGCTTCTTAAACCCCAAGACACACTTGCCTTATTTGTCTACTGCTGTCGCCACAGTTTACTCGGTAAGGGATCAGAATTCTTAACACTAGCTCAGTCCCTCACGTCTACTTTAAGAGAAGCTAAACGTAATGCAATGCCCGCGAGATAAGCATCAGGGTGAGCTAAACTGGCTGGAAGGGTTGCTATAGAAGAGCAATGCTATGCCTTAGCAAAAAAGAGAGCTTCTTAATGTGATGACTGGAGAGCTGAAAGCAGCATATGCTTAAAGCTCAAGGAACACCTGGAGGGACATCCCACCCACCTCTAAATTAAACTAAATTAAAAATTATTTCCTCCACAAAACTGACTTTCAGATGAAAAGTAGCTGTCTATTTCTGCAACTATTAAAAAAAAAAAATCTTAGAAAACAGACACCTGTGCAGATATAAGCTACAAGAAATACCAAGTGCCATTCAGACACCTCTCAACACTTTTTTAAATGGTAAGCTCTTTAGGTCACAAAAGCTGAAACTGGAAATAGAATCTCTTTATTTAACACCCCCACCCCAATCATAACTATTTCTTTCAGTCCTCATTTTGGGCTTGGATCCTCATGGCAATGTCTAACATTGCAACATGGTTTTGAATATTTAATAGTGAAGCACAGCCATCCCGCTCCAACAAACGTAACCCTATGAAAATTAAGATCCCCGTGAAAACGGGATTAAGGTGGAATCAGGTGTGCAGTTCATACATCGGATGAAGCGAATCTGCCAGTCAACAAGGTAACGGGTACATTTCCAACACTCCCTCCTCAAAACACAGGCTACTGTAAAGAAGGTAACTTATGCATCAAGTCAATACTTGGACTAAGTCAGAAAAAAACTGAACTGAGAAAAAAAATGGACAGAGATAAGCCAGTTAGAAATGTTAGTACATAATGCCGAGTACTATATACACATTTTTAAAATTACACAAAGGATTTTTTTTAAAAAAAAACCCAAGAAAATGCTGGTTACAGAGGATTAATGAAGGAAGGGACGGACCAGATGACCTCAATTTATCACTATAATGAATTTCTGATCACAGAATTGGACATGATTCTGTTTTGTTTTTTTAATAAAAATCACACTAATCTGGGGTATCAGCATTTGTAAAACCAAAGAAGTGATTTTCCATCCAGCTACAGAAAAACTGCACTTCATTTGGCTCCCTTACAGTTTCTTTGGGTGTTTTCAGACGTGACGGAGCGGTTTCGCCCCGTCACGGAAACAACCCTGAGATTCCCCGCCGGGATCACACCCGGCACGGCCAACAGACGTGCCGGGGGATCCCGGCGGGGAATCAGGGAGGGGGCGGGGCCGCATGGTGCAATGTGCGGCCGCATGGCCCCGCCCCCTCCACGCTCCCTCGCCCCCCACCCTCTGGGGAGACGGGCGGGCGTCGCGGCCAATGCAGCCGAGCGCCCGCCCGAAATGACCACGGGCCGGAATCTCGGTAGGGATCCCAGGCCATGATCCCTGTCCAGACGTGTCAGGCCCCTTCATCCCCGCCAGGAATCACCTTCACCACGCGATCGGCGCCGGCCCCACAGATTCAGCCGATCGCGTAGTGAACGTGATTCCCGGCGGGGATTGAGTGTGGTAAACATCTGGGGGGGAACTTCAGGTTCCCCAACAAACGTTACGGGACCATTCCCCACCACAGGGAATTGACTGGGGTTGAGCGTGATCTCAACGTCTGAAAATACCCAGGGTTAAGAAAAAAAGGATTGGGTTAACTGGTTTCTCTAAACCAGGGCAACAGAAACGTCAAGGATTATGACATATGACCTATAAAGAACACAAAGAAATGAGACACGCACAGCTTGGGGAAACAGTGTTGATATGACCTCACAGGAGAACAAGTGGGGTGAATTTATTCCCGTTAGATAAAAGGCCATAAAAATCCGAAGTAGAAAAGGGGAAAATTTCAAGTCAGATGTTAGGAAAGAGTTCTTCACCATAAAGCCAATGGGTCAATATAACAATTTAGTAAGGACACCACAGACACCACAGTTAAAGCTTTTAAGGAAAGCTACTTGGGCACTTATCCAAGAGAGAAGGTAAGAGTAAACCAGAAAGTCTCATTAGTGTCAGACAAAATTATATGGACAAATGGATAATTGGACTCCCAAGATCGCAGATCATTCATGATAGATGAAGTACCAAACCTGAATACACTTACATATGCAGTTCTACCAATTACAAATGCATAAGTGTTTCTTTGATCAGAGCACTGGACTTGCTGAGTTATAACATGATTGTAAAACAAAGCGGTCTGAGCAGGTGATACCCGCTACCTGTAAACAATAGTTACTTAAATTAGGATGTTAAAATTAAAGAGCATAATATGACCATCCTCTATTTAAGTAGTATTTATTCAAGATTACTCGTACACAAAAGACCAGGTTTCTAATTACTTCGCGAGGTAAGGCAAGTCATTTTCATTCACTTCATAAAGATGAATTAATTCATAAAGATGAATTAATTTAGATAACTCCTTCCAAGTTTTAGATCCATGCATGTGCTTGGAAGCCTCTAAGAGACGAGTGGAGAACCTCTCCTAAGCCACCCCAGGTTGGACATGCCAAGCTGAGGCTCCACCCCCTGCAGAGCACTCTGGGAATGCTCTGTGCAGGTACAGTTCAGGCCCAGAGTGCTTCCTAGCCCCTGGTTTGGACAATGTAATGCCCTTATTACACAGCATGTGTGGGAATCTGTGTGTTTTACCTGTTCTACAGCTGGAATCCACATCTGCAGACTGAACTAGCCATCAAAGTTGAAAGAGGATACCTTAGTTTATGCATTCAAGTCTATCCCCTGAAGGAACTGGGTAAGACTTTTTTTACAATTATTTTTAAAAAAAACAACACAGTTTTATTTCATTTCTGTGGGGGGTTATCCAGAACTCTCACGCACACAGCTTCCATGTGATTTCTGCATTAAATTTTGTGATTTTGCACACACGCCACAGTCTCCATGATGGGGGTACACAGATGCTCATCTGCAGGGTTTGGATTGGCCCGTGCCCACAGATGTTACAGAGCTGCTGCTAATACATATCTATGGCCAATGGACTACTTCAGAACCACCATTACCACCAAACCGCCCCCCATAAAAACCACAAACTCATCTTGAAAAAAATCTCACTCTGTTCAAAAATTTAAGGTATTATGGGGTGAAAGTAAGGTGAGAAGTTCAAATGGAAAAGGCAGGGGAGATTTGTGTGCGCCTTCTAAAGTTGCCCCCTCAGCATTTTATCCAAATCTCTCATAATTTCATAAAAGGAAAAAGCACCGACGTTTGCCGTGCTTAAGAATCAGTGAATACAAATGCTTTATCAGCAATCGGCAGGCGAGTGTTGTTAATTTACATTTCAGAACAATGAAAACTTTTAACAAGTCAAGTCACTCACGGGTTTGAAGTCTGACCATGGTAAGTCATGGTAGCAGCCTGCAATTAGGGCAGTCCTGCTTCTTGCTTTGAACTGCCTTCATCCCGCTGACAGCTCTTACCTTTTCAGAGTTTGTAAAAACATCAGACTTCAGCTCTCCATCCAGAAACTCATTAAAGTATTTCATCAGTTTCTGAGCCTCCACAGCCCGTTGCCGCGGCGTGTTTACCCCCTCCAGTTGGTCACCAAGGTGACAGACCTTAGTTGCGACATAGCTGATGTGCTCATCTAGCTCTTGAAAATGTTGGAAGGCAACCTGGGAGGATACAGACAGAGCCGTAATACACTTGATAGTTTGACTTGCTGTACCTTAACGGGGGGTGGGGGGGGGAAAGGCCAGCCCGATTATTGACTCTATCCCAACATGATGCACAAGGACAAGCAAACCAAAACAGGACATGAAAAATCAGGATTTCAAATACCAAGCTTTCAAGATCAGCTAAAGAAATCCTTTGGCTGTGAAAAGGAGCAATATGCAGGGCATATCCCATTCCATCCCAAATTCATTTTCCCCACCTCAATGAAGCAGTACTCATGGAATTATAATAGGGGACACATCCCACACAGATTTCTTCCTCCCCCCCAATTCCACACACATGGGATGGGGATTATATGGATTAGCATCTCCCAAAAGGTCTAGCCCAATGTTACGCCCATGGCTGTACCCTACCCTAGTATTCTAGCACTGACTTGTCGGAAGATGCTCAAGATTCTTGGCTACGCATGTTGCCGAGCTGCTTTTGCAGGAGGGGCAGGGTACAAATTGATAGAAAGATAAATAAAAGATTGTTCAAAACTGGATGAAACCTAAGGCCACATCCTCAGCTGGTGTAAGTTACAATAGCTCTACTGAAGTCAAGGGCCTTGATCCACAAACCACTGACTCTGGAGAAGCAGACTTCAGGGGAGCCACTCCGGAGTTAAGTGGCATGCGCCCCGTGTCAGCAGAGCTACTCCGGAGTCAGTGGTTTGTAGCTTGTGGTCAAGATTTGGCTGGTATATTTTCCATTACAAATCGTCAATTACCAGTTTACAATAAAAGTTTGTAACACAGTTTAAAAACCTGACGACTATACATTTTATCTACATAGGAACCATGAAAAGTACTTGGTGCAGATAATATTTTAAGTTATGCACAGATGAGTCTTGTAACTTTCATTCACAAGATACCGACATCTAAAATTTGGGGCAATGATACCATGGGTCCTACCAACAGCTTTCCCCACATGCAGAGCTAGTTAAAAGTCTCCGAGCTACATGGCCTGTTATTTGTCTATTAAAGAAGCTAACATTTCATATGCAAACCATCACCCAAAAAAAAGCCTTTTTGATAAATAGCCCGATGTAGAAAGATACATCTGACAGAACTAAAATCTTTACAGAAAATTATCTATAGAGCATATCGGGGACAGACTGGCCTCTTGGTGAACCTCTGTCTCTCTGGAAGATGGCCATTACTGCCTATAATTTACACACCGCATTTAAAAGCTATATCCTTCCCTTCCACCTTGGCTCTGGTTGAGCATAAGAGACAGGTTTCTACTGCTCCCCACTGGAACAGTGGGGAATCCCAGCTCTGAGTGCTGCTGCAGCTGCTCCAGCAAAGAACCAACCAAGAAGAGATGGTCTTGCTAAAACTGTTATCCCACTGGGATAAAGCATATGGACTCGACAGAACCCCTGTAGCTACTCACTGCTTCCTATGGGGGGGAAGGGGGGTGAAAGCCCTGCCACTCTGAAATACAGAGGGACTCTCACAAATAAGCCTTGTCTTTTTATTGTGAATTTCTGTTTCAAGAGAAGCGTTTTTATGGAGAGCACAACCTCACTTTACTCCCTACAGTAACGGGAGATGTTCATACGGGATAAAAAGATTTCTATTGCTTTCATAACTTAACATTGACTTTACCTTCCCCTTCCTCACTCCGCAAGCTGGATCCACACCAGCCCAAAGCTCTGCAGACCAGGTTGTCCAGCGTGGGAGTGGAGGAGGGCAGTGTAGTCATGCTGGGAATACTCTGGGGGAGCTAGAGGGTTAATATTTCCAGACATTTGGAAGAGACAGGAGAAAACTCATTCTTTTCTCCTGCTTGTGCTTTTTTTTTTTTTGCAGGGAAAACAAAACAACAACAAAAAACACAATCACAGATTTGGAAGGGAAATTAAAATTTGCAGTATTCAACTATCAAACAAATGTGGTTATATCCAGAGATCAACATTCACGGTATTTTCCCCATTGGCAGCAGTGGGGACAATACAGTGAACCTGGGTTCCCGGTTATACCCTTTGAGCGCAAAACAATAGAAATAGCCAATTATTAGAATAGTATTACTATGCATGCTACATTGGTTCATAGCAGGCACAAAACATAGTTGGATTTGAGGAGTTTTCCCCACCCCAAAGTTTCCATATCTTCCTTAGCAGGCCTTGGGGTCCCCCCACCCGTGCGCCCAGCCCAGAACGTCCTGTGGCAGGGAGGGGCTGCACCAGGAGTAGTCTATGGAGGCACAGTCCTGGCCCAGGGCACTTGCAGCTTCTGGAGTCTTTCCCCTTCCTTGATGGGCTGCTCAGAGAAGGAGAGCAGGCCACGTTCAATGTAAGCTTGTAGGGAGCCTTCGCAGACCAGAGAGAAAGGCTAGAGGTTCCCACCACGACATCGTCATTATTACCTGGTTGCTTTTCTGTAGCTCTTGCACTTTCTTGGCAAATTCCTTGGCTTCTTTCTGGCACTGCTGTTCCAGCTTCTCAACCCTCCTTTGAATTCGCTCATCCATGATCTGTAGTTCTTGGATATGATTTACAAATTCTTCTAATAATCTGATTATTTTTTTTTAAAAAAAAAAGGTTCGACAAAGTAGATTTTAGTACGGGGTAAATATCAGCCTATATATTTAACACGTTTAATTTGAATTTTATCTAGTGCTGGCCACTGTTAGAGACAGGGAGCTTGCTAGATGGACTGTTGGTCTGGCCCGTTTTGGCAGTAGTTACGGTAAATTAGAAAACAAAGCCATCATACTTAGAGTGTATGTATAAGACCAGAAGAAAAATTGCTTCTATTTTATTTTTTTAAAAAGACCTATCCTTGGGGACGGGTTTGAAGCAATTAGGATGCATCCTTTGGTTAACAATAGGACGCAAGACAGAACTCTAGAGAATTTAAATATTTGTTTTTAAAATTATGGCTGCGATCTACAAACTACTTACTTCGGAACAGTCAAGGTTCAGTATTCTGAACACAACAATATTCACTATTAATACTTCGGTGGGACAACTGCAAAATAATGGCATGTGGATTACAGCCTAAGTGTCTCTCTCTCTCTCTCTTTCTTTCTTTCTTTTTCTTCTGCCCCTATACATACTTAGAGTATTATGGCTTTGTTTTCTAATTTACCATAACTACTGTCAAAACGGGCCAGACCAACAGTCCATCTAGCAAGCTCCCTGCCTCTAACAGTGGCCAGCACTAGATAAAATTCAAATTAAACATTAAAGAAACAATGCAATTATGGAGAGATCTATCCTGCCACCAACTCTTGACTCCTGGCATTCAGTGGTTTAAGGTTACATAAGAGATTAAACAAATACCTAATGCAACTTTTCTACCCAACGAATTGGTCAAATTTGGTTCTGTCAAAGTGGCTTTGAGCCTCTAACCATTTTCCTCTTTGTCCGATTATCTATTTCAGTAATTTGGTGGCTTGGTTTTGCTGTCACAGACTCACAGAACCATCTCCTGTTCCATGCATAGTTCACCTGCAGCAACCAGTCTGAACCCAAACAAGGTTGGAAAAAAGAGCTAGAGCTAGACACTAGAGCTATTGCCCAGTCAAAACCAAAACCAAGTTATCAAAATACCAAAATAAATAAAATGGGTGAAAGACTGGATATACAAATATCTGTTTTGGTAGCAGATATTATTCAAAATTCAGACAGCTATCCAAAAATGCAAATAATATTCATGAACACAAACACCTATCCGTTTCATTGCTAGATAATACCATCTGAGTGAATAATAATTTCATTTCTCAATTATTCTTTTTTTAACCGTTACATGGGCCTTTTCAACATCCCGTGGCAATGAAAATCACAAGTCAATTGCACATTGTGCAAAAAAAGTATTTCCTTCATTTGTTTTAAGCCTCTCTGTCAAAGGCCAATCCCATGCCCCATGTGCGCTGTGTGCATGTCCATTGCAAGTACATTGTGCCATGCAAATCCCGTGTGGCGGGGGTTTGGGACTGCAGCCAATATCACTGCATCTCCCCCTTTCTTTCTCCCTCCACCCCAGTATGAGACAGTTCCTCATTCACTTTCTCCGCATCATTCACAATTCAGTGTACCTCTACTATATCGCTCTCAGTCATTTCCCTTCTAAGTTAAAGCATCCTAATCTTCAGTGTTCAGGAGCAATTGCTAGATAGGAGCTGGGGAAAATAGTGACCAACAGAACAGGTACCCGAATATAAGTGTATTTTGATATTTCAACTGCATTCACTAGTGTTTTGCGGGACACTAACTTACAGGTATAGAATATTTTCACTTTCTTCAAAGCCACTGTCGGGCCAAACTCTTTACTATGGAGGCATAGGAACAGAATGGACAACAGGATCATTTAGTCCAACCCCGTTCCAAAACAGGATGCCGTAAGCCTATAGCACAATAGACAGATGCTTGTCCAGCTATTTAAATAATAATAATAAAAAAACATCCAGTGAAGGAGATTCCACAACCTTCCTAGACAACCTACTTGATTGTCCAGCTGTTCTTACAGTTAAAATTATTTTTCCTTAATATTTAACCCAAAACCATCATGTTGCAATTTAAGCCAATTCCCTCTTGGCTCTTCTGTGACGGCGGAGAATAACAGTTTTCCATCCTCTTTTTTTGTGGCATCCTTTTAGATATTTTAAGAACGCTTTCATGCCCCCTGCTCCTGCCGGTTAGTCTTCTTTTCCTTGGTCTAAGCATTCCCAATTCCTCCATCCTTTTTGTTTTTGTAGGACTTGTGTTCCAAAGATGCCATTGACAACAGGATGGGGGGAAAAAGCATTTCTTTGCTGAGTATGGATTTTTGGGGGGGGAAAAAATAAAATACCAATTTCTCCGCCTCCTCCTCCCAGCTTTTTTTTTAGTCAATAGCAACTTTTTTTCCCCCACCCCTCTGAATAATCTGTTCTTAAACCTCTGGCTTGTGGTGATCCATTCCAACAATTCTCCAAGCTGGAATGCTTGCTGGGTAAAAACCGACTCTGCATATAACTATTTTGTTGACAACAGTTAGAACTATTAATTATACTAACAGAATATACATTTTCCATTTTACCTTTTGGGATCAAAAGCTTCTGCTCCACCTCTGGAGCCTCCGCCAGGAGTTCGCCATGCCAAGCGTTCAATGTACTCATCTGCCACAAAAGGCTCCTAACCACAGAATAAAGACTCTTTTTACAGCATGCCACAGTGGGTAATTGGAGAAGTGATTGTTGACAACCTCGTTGAGAAAGCGTTTAAAAGCTTTTCTGCAATAATCATCATATTCGGCATTGACAATGACCCCCGACACTGTTCACCTTTATATGTATTTAATCTATGAATCAGCAGCCCTTTGGAAAGTGGTCTGGGGAACGTTCAGGTTCAGAGGGAGCTAAATAGTGGCCTACAGACCACTGGAGGAGTGTGAAAATAGAACTACTCACATGCTGCAGACTCCCCTCTTTGATCACACCAGAAACAGAGCAGGTGGAAGGGACTAGATCAGGGGTAGGGAACCTCAGGCCTGGGACCAAATGCTACCCACAGCTATTTTTTACTTGGTCTCTTTCCAGTTCCTGGATCTGGTCCACACCCTCAAAACATTGAAAAGATCTAGTTCAGGGTAGGAAGCAGAGATGAGAGCATGCACACAAAGATAGGGGACAGACCCACGATAGGGACCTTCTGCTTCCTGAGCACCTGCCCTCAACTTCTATGTGACCCCGAGAGCCTGTACTAATGTTCAATATTGCCACTGGGAGGCAAAAAGTCCCCCGTCCGTGGGCTAGATAAACAAACAAAGAGCAAAAGCAGGTAGTTTGATTCACTTTTTCAGAGGAGAACAATACACTTATACTCTTAAAACCTAAACCTCAAAGTACTCCACCCGTGCAAGGCCCATCAGGCTGGTAGTGCACTAGAGACTGGCAGGTATCCATATTTCCTAACTTATTTTCCCACGTAAACCATCGCTTTGTCATATCTTCCATAGAAGTGATTTACTGGCTTGTGCCTTGTTCTCACCCCACAGCTAAGTAGGACTGAAACTCGATCTTGAGTTCTTCTTGGTCAAGAATCACAGTTCTCAACTCGTAAGCGAGAAACGATAATTGAGAAAATTACAAATTCTTAACATTTCTCAGTCGAGAAGTTTTTCTCAAACTTCCATTTACTGTTACCATGTACTGTTTATTATATACCGATTTACTACGTACTGTGTTCATCCTGGTCATGCGCAAGCGCAAAGTGGCGTTTTCCATTTGCACATGCACATCACCAGGATGAAGGTGGTAAGCGGTACACGGTAAATGGCAAATTGTGGGAAATGGCAACGGTAAAACAACAAACAGTTATTTCAAGAAAAAAATCTCAACCAAAATCAGGTCTGTTATCAAGATTGTACCAAAATCTCAGTGGCAATTCTCAATTCTCACACTACTTTCACAAGAAAAAAAAAATGCTTCTCATTTCAGCCCTACTTCCAAGTCCCTGCTTTGAAGGAGCCCAAGAAACCCGAACCTAATTAAAACCTGAATTGCCTCAAAATTCTCTTAACTTTGGACACTTATTAGGTAAAAACAGGCGTGACCACATCGTGGCAACAACCTGGCCCAGGTCATATCAAGAAGCTGCCAAAGACACGATCCAGACTGGGTCGGGCCATGGAACAAAGGTTGACGGGGTCGGGGAGACAGCCAGCTATGGCTGACCCAAACTGGGCTGGTGAGAATAGGCATGCTAACGCGCTGGGGGCCGCTTTCCCCCCGATCAGGCGAATCATAGCACAGACCGTGATCCCCGGAGGCTCCTAGGGCCACAGCAGTCGGGGCTAGCCGCTGACACAGCATGGGGCAATCCTGGGCCAACATCTGGCAGTGCCTCCACATATGTGCGGGCAAGGTCTGGGGCAAAGCGTGAAAAAGTAGGCCAAGGCTGCCTTCGTGTATGTTAACGTCCATTGAGGAGTTATTATAGGACTAAGAATTATTTTATTTTTTTAAAAAAAATAAATCCTAATTGCATCCCCTCTATAAAATAAGTTGGTCATCACTGCAAAGTTACACTTCTTCCTTCCACTGTTTTGACTCCAATACTCTCACAGCCACCAGAATTACAGGATGAGCGTCAAGAATTTATTTTATATTATGGTTTTATTGATGTTATTTGTAAGCTGGTCCGAGCTGCCTTGGCAGGAGGGTGTGGGATAGCAAGTTTCGGCAATAAATAATAATAATGAGTTTGCTACTGACCCTTTATTGGGTCTGTTGGTTGTGACCACGTTTAAACCTTATTTGAAAGGTATCAAACAGTTTACAGGACTGGTTCTAGCAATAGCTAGAAAACGTCAGCAACTTTACACCAAAAATGAACGTGTAGAAAAAGATAGGATGGCGATACGTCTAGTTTTACTGTATGAAACCTTATGAACGAGGTGGGGAGTGCTATCCAGTCAACAGTTTGGGAGATATTGGTCATTTACAAGGTTATTGGTCCCTAGCACAAGTGAATATATTTGACTCAAATAAAAAAATATTAGGTCCCTAAACTCCTGGTGTTCCATTCCTGATGAGAGCAATCCAAACATTCCTGATGAAACCCCTCTAATCATTTTCACCCCTTTTCTCATGCTGCCCCCTATGCCTAGAACTCCCTCCCTGAGCACATTCACTCTGCTTCCTCACTCTCAATTCCTCCTAAAATCTACGTCTTCCATCAAGCTGTCTCTAGCTCCTCACTTCCACAGACTTCTCATTGTTGCTCCCCCTTCCATCCTATTATTCAAGGTCCCTTTCTTCCTGGTAACTAAACTAACCATATGCACCTGCTACTTCTCAACTTTATGAAAGTATCCAATGCCCCACTCACCCTTGTCTCCCTTCCCCCTTCCTAACCCTTCTCTTGCCCTTCCCCCTTCCTAACCCTTCCATTGTCCATCATAAGAACATAAGAAGTGTCACACTGGGTCGGACCAATGGTCCATCAAGCCCAGTATCCTGTTCCATCGAACCATGGCCACTCCGGCTCGCTTTAGAAAAGTACCTAACAGGTCATAATGGAGTGATCCAGGGCATGAAATTTCAGATCGAACTCTGGGAGCCAAATAAAGTCTGGTGACTGAATTCTTATTTATTTATTTATTTGTATCATATTTTTATGCCGTCCCCTCCTGCTCTTGCATTTCGGGGTGGCTAACAACATTCGACCACGGGAGCACTAATAGTTAAGATGTTTTGCAATCTATGCTATAAAGCCCCAACATTCTATTTGCTATAAAACTGGCATGAGTAAAGTAAGGATAGTAATATAATAAAATTTATTAGCGTAACTTGAGTTATTGCTGGCTTGCGCCCCACAAAACAATAAAGCTTTACAAAAAAAATCCACACAGACAAAACAAACATGTCCGCTACATGTACAGAACATTTGAACAATCTATCAATAAAGACCCCACCCTTGCAAAGCTAAACCGGGGAGCGCATAGGATCGTGGATGGTTTGGAAAGCTAGGAACTTTTCTCGAATTTGCATTGCCTGACATAAAAAACACCCCATGCTCCTGATGACCTGGGGTTCAATGTTTTTCAACAGATACTCTAATATGGCAGCCTCTGACCATCCTGCTAGTTTATCCAGAGTCACAGCCAAATATTTCCCGCTGGCAACATCGTAACGATGACAGCTAACCACAACATGGCCCACTGTCTCCACGGTCTGACTGTCGAATGGGCACAGTCTTTCTGTAAAAGGGGTTCCCTCTAAACGCCCCGAGTAGACAAGCGTAGGTAGGAAGGTCAGTTGTTTCCCCCTGATGGGCTGTTGCACTTCTAAATAGGGTGCATCTCGCCCTCAGGCATCCATAAGCAACCCCCTTACCTCTCGGACCTAATTTCCCTACACACTCCTGCACGTGCTCGCCGCTCTTCCTCTGTCCCCTCCCTCACTCTCCCTCGTTTCTCCTGCTCACCTAAACGCCTTCGACCCTTCTCCCTCGCTGCCCCCCATGCCTGGAACTCCCTCCCTGCCCGCATCCGCCTTGCCTCCTCCCTCCGCTCCTTCAAATCCCTCCTCAAAATCCACCTTTTCCTTGCTGCCTTTCCCAATGCCTGCTAGTCTTTCCCCTTACTCTTACTGTCGGCCCTCCTCTGCTGACTGCTGCCACCAACCTCTCTGTAAACCAAGCCAAGCATACGCACTTGAGACTTCGCATCTGCTTGAATGTTTGTCTGTCTTCTCCCCCGTCTCTCCCACTGTCCCCTCACCTTGTCTCCCCCCCCCACTTTTTGTCTTTTAGATTGTAAGTCACAGGCAGGGACCACGTCTAATTCTATGTTCTGTACAGCACCAGGCGATATATAAATGTTTATAATAAATAATAATAATACAAACGCATATGGGGAGATTGGCCAATCTTTGCTACCTCGTTTTGCCTCTCTATATCGGCGACCCTTAGGCTGATTTCTTTCCAGGCTGCCGCCTGAGATTTGCCCTCGAGGTAGGTGACTGATAGCCCCTATGTGGGCCAGATACTTTCTCACCCAGACTTGCCAGGGGCTCATAAAAGAGTCCTCCCTGATGTCCTGCAGAAGGACCGAACTCTGTCCCAGCCACGTCTTACACCAGAAACTGAGTGCTCTTAGCACTGCGGCAGTATGCCAGCTGTGCTGTCCCAGTTCTATTCTGAGCGCGGCAAATGGAGTGCCCCTCGGGCTTGCCAGGAGTGCCTGAAAGAATCGGGCCTGAATACTATTTATTTTCGTAGGGCAATCTGGGGCCCAGATTTCAGTCCCATACAGGAATTGGGCCCTCACCTTGCTGTCAAAAGTCCTTAGAGCTGACTTCACGCTTGCCTACCTAGTTTGACAAAAAACTGGAAAATGTTCTGGGATGCTGCTTTAATCGCAGATTCTGTTCGTCACAGATGCTCCCCCCACCGGCCTGACTTATGGAACATCAGAACCAGATATTTAAAGCTATCGACCTGTTCAATAACCTGTCCTTCTACCCGCCATTTATGTTGGCACCGTCTAGTTGTGAAGACCATCACCTTAGATTTTGAGTAGTTGATGGTCATTTTATTCGTCCTGCAAAGACGCCCTAAAGGCATTCATCTGCCTAGTCAATCCAATGCGGGTCTGTGACAACAAGGCCACGTCGTCCGCATACAAAAGAGCCCCCACTGCTCTTGTAGCCACCTTGGGGGGAAAAAACCTCTGTTCAGCCATGGTTGCTATAATGCCGTTCATACAGATATTAAATAGGGTGGGCGCTATTAAGCAACCCTGTGGCACTCCTACCTGCACTCCTATTGGTGCGGTAAGGTGCCCCTGGAGGTTAATGTGTACTCTAATCTGAGCGTCGGCGTATAGAGATACTATCAGCGCCAAAAGCCTTCTTTCTACGCCTAATTCCGACAGCTTCCTCCAGAGGGTAGGCCTGTCCACCGAGTCAAACGCCGCCCTTAGGTCTAAAAAGGCGACATATAATGCCCTGCGTGCAGAGATATGCTTGACAATGAGATGTTGTAGCACAGAGCACAGGTCGGTGGTAGACCTACCCTCCTGAAATCCTGCTTGCTCACGGGCAAGGATCTTATTTTCCTGTACCCATTTACCCAACCTACCAGCCAGAAGGTGCCCATATAATTTGGCAACCACGCTCAACAGGCTAATAGGTCTATAATTAGCTGGGGACTGTCTAGTACCTTTCTTAAAAATAGGTACTACCATCGCCCCACTCCAATCCTTAGGTATCTTCCCGGAGCTATTAATGGCCGTAAATAAATAGACTAGTAGACGGTACCACCAGTCCCTATGTTCTTTAATGAATTCTACCTGTATCAAGTCAATTCCTGGAGCTTTGTGGTTCTTGCATTTAGTAACCACAGCTTCTATTTCAAGCTCAGAAACAGGTGGCCAACCCGGGGCATCTTTTAAAGAATAAGCCTCCTCCCCCTCCTGAGAATCCCCTGCTCCTACTCCATACAGTTGCTCGAACTGTGCCACCCATTCATGTGGTGAGATTGGGAATAGGGGAACTCTGGGCTCTCCCCCGATAGAGGCATTAACCAATTGCCAGTAACGCCTAGCATCGTGCCCTTCGGCTGCCTCTATCAGACTGGCCCGTCTGTCTTCAGCATATTTCTGGTTTTTTGACTGAAGTAATTTCTTATAAATCATTCTGAGCTGAGCGTATTCTGGTGGAGGGCTAGGCAGGTGGATCCTCCTGTACTCCTTGTACATGGATTTAAGTTGCACCTTAGACCTCCAACATTCCTTATCAAACCATGGCTTGCCTTTGCCAATCCTGACTTTAGGCTCACCAAGGTGGCATGTTCTAATATGCTCCCGTAGCCGGACTCCCATCTGATCATAAATCTCCACAACCTTAACTGGGTCCGATGCTGCAACTAATGCTATTCTCTGTGCGGCTAGCTCCGCAGTCCCTAGGAATATGGTCAGTGAAACAGCCATGGCTCTGCCCCATTTCGGTGACCTGTGGACTTCTAGGGCGTTATCATTTCTTAAGTTGAGCCGGGGCTCCTGCTCAGGTCCCTTGACTAGGCCAGCACTCCCGCCTCCCAACAATAAGGTCAGTACTAGTGGCAAATGATCTCCCATTATCCTATCCCCTACCCTAAGATCCAAGATATCCGCGATTACTGGGCCGGAGACCGCTATGTAATCAACCACACTGCAGCCTGCAGCCCCCAGATATGTAAACTCCCCTTCTCAATCATTACCAGCGGTCCCATTTAATATAAATAAATTATGCTCATAAATCAGTTTTGCTAGCTGTATACCTGCTGAGTTAATACGCTGGTAGTAAGGATAGTGACATTTGTAGTGAAGGATCACTGGGGTAAGTGGTCCATGCTTTACAAATTTCAGCCAAATCGGCTGAACAACAGCTGAGATATCGCAGTTTGAAAACTGCACTTTGAAGCCTGTTTGTTCAAAAGTTAGACTGTCTCGAACTCAGCTGAGTAAAGGGGTTTTGTGTTGGTTGGGAGGAGGTGTAAGCCTTTTAGAAAATTCAAGAAGGTTTCCATGGGGTGCCTTCTGGTTTACTTTTTAAGTTATGACATCTTGAAAATTCAATGTTCACCTATGGAGACCATCCCGAGTGTGGAGTGCTTGCAAACATTCTACGTGTAATAAAGAGACTATTTGCTTTTAAAGAGTCTTAAATACTGGGGACTGCAACTCCCACCAGGCACTTCTTGCTACAGCCTATCAGTGCTGGGGAAAGAGAGGGAACTTACATTGACTCTGTTGCCAAATCCTGCCGATTCGCCCTTCATAACATTGCCCGCATCCACCCCTTTCTCTCTACCTCCTCGGCCAAAACCCTTGTTCATGCCATGGTTATCTCTCGCCTCGATAACTGCAACCTCCTCCTTGCTGGCCTCCCTGGCTCTCACCTGTCCCCCCTTATCGCAATCCAAAACTCCGCTGCCAAGGTCATTCACTCTGCCCGTCGCTTTGACCATGTGCAGCCTCTCCTCTTCTCTCTTCACTGGCTCCCCCTTCCTGAACATATCCTGTTNCGCCTGTCGCCTCCTGTCCCCGTCTCCGGGATAAAGCCTCTGCCCTCTTCCTGCACCTGGGACCAACCCAGGCAAACTCCAGTGCTCTGACCCCGGCCGTGCTTCTCCAGTGGGGCACCCCATTTGAGCTGCAGCCCAGACACCCCATATTTTTAGAGGGGGAAGGGCTGTCGCTGAAATCCGTACGCTCTGTGTTTCTGGGTGGGTTTAGGGGGCAAGATCAGCCACCCCAAACATCACTGTGGGATTAGCTAGCTCCGTTGTTTAGCCATTGCGGCATCCCTGGTCCCCAAGCCGAGGTGCCTGCTGTGCAGGATCAGATCAGAATGACCGTTAGCTCTCTCCCTTCCACAGGCCTTGCTCTCCTCCTCTCCCCACCAGATCAGCTCTAAACATGGCTGACCAGTCACTCACACTGCCCCCTGGGAGGTGCAGTTGTTGTTATTATTATTATTATTATTATTATTATAATAATAATAATAATAATAATAATAACAACAACTGCACCTCCCAGGGGGCAGTGTGAGTGACTGGTCAGCCATGTTTAGAGCTGATCTGGTGGGGAGAGGAGGAGAGCAAGGCCTGTGGAAGGGAGAGAGCTAACGGTCATTCTGATCTGATCCTGCACAGCAGGCACCTCGGCTTGGGGACCAGGGATGCCGCAATGGCTAAACAACGGAGCTAGCTAATCCCACAGTGATGTTTGGGGTGGCTGATCTTGCCCCCTAAACCCACCCAGAAACACAGAGCGTACGGATTTCAGCGACAGCCCTTCCCCCTCTAAAAATATGGGGTGTCTGGGCTGCAGCTCAAATGGGGTGCCCCACTGGAGAAGCACGGCCGGGGTCAGAGCACTGGAGTTTGCCTGGGTTGGTCCCAGGTGCAGGAAGAGGGCAGAGGCTTTATCCCGGAGACGGGGACAGGAGGCGACAGGCGGGATGGAATCGATCTTTCAGCGCTTCTCCCTCTGACATTCCCAACCCCACTACGGAATGAGGGGTAAGCGGGTGCTTGGGGCTGATACAGTGGGTGTTCTGCAGGAAGGGGGCAGGGAGATGGTGGAGTTCTGTGCAGAGCAGGGCAGAGTGGCAAGTGTAGTCCTCTTGGGAGGACTCCAAGAGCGAGCCTCAGCCCAGGAAGGAAGATCCTATGGGGGATCAGGGAGAGAGGGAGCATACACAAAAGGGGGTGGGGGACATTAGCCCTGGATCGCCATTCTTTTCGACGTAGTAAGACCTGTCTGTTGCGCCTGGCATTTAGCGGGGTAGATGGGTGAATGGTGGGGGTTGGGAGGTTTTTCCTTTTTAATCCTCCTTGTAATGAATTGTTTTATATGTTTTAATGTTATTGTAAGGCGCCCTGAGCTGCTGTGTAAGGAGGGGCGAGGTATAAAGTTTTTTTTATAAATATTAAAAAAATAATTAATGGGAGAGAGTAGGGGCAGAGCCTCTGTAAATAGCTTCCACAGTGGAAGCCATGCACAGGGGAAGCACTTTACAGAGAGCAGCTTTATTGGGGATACAGAATATGGAACGCAGCACAGGGGGAGGTCTGCAGAGTGGGCAGCGTTGTGCAAGAAAGGGAGCCCCGTCCAAGGGGAAGTATCCCCCATCTCAACTCCCTAAACCCCTGTTCCCCGAACACACCACTACATTACACCTGTTGCTATCTTAATGCAAAATTAATGGTGCTGCGTTCCACCATTTTCCGTGCATTTTCATTTCCCAGCACTTTCCATCACTTGCTGGCACTTTTACATCACTTTCCTGACACTTTCACATCTTTAATTCCCTTTTACATTGTGTACTTTCAGAAAACAAACCCAAAGAGTACATACAGATTGCATCCGCATGTTGTATGCGTAATCCACATCAATGAGACTTCTAAATTATATCAAGCTAGACAAGGATTATACCAACAACAAAAACGCAGACTTTTATGTACATCTCCTCCCTATGAGAGGGTAGAGGTTTTTAGATGAGATGGGGAGTGTGCAGGTTAAAACAACTCCCTCAATGCCCCCCCCCAAACACATGAGATAAGAGGGCATGCTTCTAAACACACAGCCCGCTCATCATGCAAGTGATGGAGGAGTGGGGGACCCTTTCCCCGGCTCCCAACAAACAGCTGATGGGGGGGGGGGGGGGGGGTGTGCCCCAAAGAAGCCCGCACTTTCCCCAGCCTGCACTGCTCCGGGCTTCCTCCCCCATCAGAAACCTGTGAGACCTACACATGCGGATTAGTAAAACCACCCCCATCAAGGTTTTACTAATCCAGGAGTTTTCATGCACAGTTCACAGGAGAAGCGTTCAAACATGCAGGTAATTGTGTGTTTACCAGCAATCTCCCGGGACTGTCTCACGTCTAAAAACACCCATAAAGAGAATGGGTAATGGGTATCTTATTTGTACATAGCATATATGTATAATAAGCTCTCTACATATATCCTATGCACCAATACCCACTCTTTTCTATACAACAGCATAGAGGGAGACGTACATAAAACATAAGTGCGTGACAAACTAAAAATCTTACTCCCTGCATCGGATAGCATGGGGACTTCAAAACATCAGAGTTTACAAACTACATGACAGATTTTCAAAATCTAAGTTCAGGCATGCCCTATAATGCACACTTTAATTTTCTGATGCCACTGCACCTCGACACAGATAACGTAAAACAAACTTGTATGCATCAACAAAAAAAGGTCACAATATTCAGAAAAAAACAATTCTGCCTCAAATTCAAAGTCCTATAAATCATCCATTTCTCAATTGATCTGTCTGAAATTTGGAAGCTTCTACCCTTCATCCAAGCCATTCTCCCTACCAAATATCTCTTTGATAGGATAAATCATCTTGATTTTATTATGGATAGAATTTTTATTATTTTAATGGCGAGCACAAGTTGCCTTAACTATATAGAACCTCTCCTGCAGCTCTATAACAAACAAACGTCTGTATATATTTTAATATACTGACGCAAGAACCACATATTTTGAAATGAACCATCTGACAAAACACTCAAGTTCTCTCTCATCTCCCTGAACCCAGACAGAAAGACATGCAAAGATGCCACTAAAGTTAGATGCTTTTGCCTGTCATTTCTGGGGAGCTGGGTTTGAATCCTGTTTAGGTTAAAAACAAACATTGACTGGGGACAGGGCTTCCTGTAAACCCTTATAGAATAGGACGTCATCAGGCACGCGCTGTCTCATGGTCACACATTCTTTTCCTGATGAAAAAGGTTCCTTTTCATTTTAATACATTTCAGGATAATACCAGAAGTGAGCAATTTTAAATTGTTTCAAGACTACTCCTTTCATCATGCATCGGAAGGAAATGGACTGGACGATCCAGTAGCCTTTTTCCATCAAATTTTCTAGCCCATTTCCTTCCAGTGCATGACATTTACTACAATAAGCCTGAGTCCTTTTCCCATTTGAATTATGAAATTTCAAGCTTGTGTGCTCTTTTGCCTCACTCCAAGGGAGTGGGGGACGGGGGGTTAAAGAAAAACAAGCTAGTACCTTTCACAAAGTACAACTTATCTTTTCTTACAGTCGGTTTACACAAAATGCTAACCCACATGTTAATCTGCAGGCACCTGGGAGCCATTGGTGCCCAGAAAACTGAGGTTGGTGACTGGTTCAGGGGTGTAGTGGGGCAAGGATGGTTTAATACCAGGATAAATTCTGGGGTGGCTCCCGGAGTTTGATCTAAAATGTCATGCCCTGGTAGACAAGTATCACACCCACATATTTTGTCCTGCAATTAGAATCAGAGTTGAAAGGGACCTGAGAGTTAATCTAGTCCAACCCCCGCCTAAATGCAGTAAAACCACAACTACAGCATCCCCAACAGATGACTGTCCTGCCTCTGCTTGAAAACCGCTAGCAAAGGAGAGTCCACCGCTGTCCTAGGCAAGTTATTCCACTGTCGAACAGCTCTTACTGTTAGGACATTCTTCCTAATGTTTTAAAATAAATAATAAATAACTGAAATCTGCTTTCTTGTAATTTGAGCCCATTATTTCTAGTCTTAGCTTCAGTGGCAAGAGAGAACAAGTCTTTGCCATCCTCTCTCTGCGACAGCCCTTCAGGTATCATGGTCTCCCCTTAGTCTCCTCTAGGATAAACATACCCAGCTCCTTCAGCCTTTCCTCACAGGACTTGGTTTCCAGACCCCTGACCATCTTTGTCCCCCTCCTCTGAACCTGTTCCAGTACGTCGATGTACTTCTTGAAGTGTGGTGCCCAGAAACGGACACAGTACTCCAGATAAGGTCTGATCAGCATAGAATAGAGTGGAATTATTACTTCAGACGACTTGGAAACGAGGCTTCTGTTAATGCTGCCTAAAACTGCATTAGCCTTTTTTGCAGCTGTATCACGCTGCTGACTCATGTTCTGTTTGTGATCAACTACAATCCACAGATTCTTTTTACGTGTATTGCTGCCAAGTTAGTGTTCCTTGTATGCTCAAGGAGGAGTAAGCAGGATACACATCTTTAGTTGGCAGGAATGTAAGCAGGGACTGATTACCTGGGGGATCAGATACATTGTCTAGAACAGGGGTGGGCACGTTCCCTCTTGCCCCCCCCAGGAGCCACTTTGAGAATTATTACAAACTCCGAGGGCTACACAGTTGGGGATGGGAGTGTTTAAGGGATGGGCTCAAGAAAAGGAGGCTGCGGATATGGATCTGCATCATGGGTCTGTCCCACGTGCACACCGACATCTCTGCTCCCTTGGCCAGAGCACAGTTTTTCAGTGCTCAGGGGTAGGAAACAGATCCAACAGCTAGATCCAGACACAGAAAAGGGGTCACTTAAAAACCTTGCCAAGGGTCACATTTCCCCCCCCCAGGTCTGAGGTTCCCCACCCCTGGTCTATAAAGACACTTTTAGAGTAATCCCATAGTCCTAACCTAAGAGTACTAGGTTTATATCATGTGACTTGTCACATTAGCATACATTCCAATGTCCTGTTTAGGGGTGAGACTCTCTTATATGCTTATTTATTTCCGAATACAAGAGGCACATTTTCTGTGGTTAACACACACAATTCACAAACCCACTGAAGACTCTCGCTGCCAAGTGATTTCACACTCGGTGCAGGCAGAATTGTAAATACCCACTTGCCAGCTCCCAAAGCTTTCTAGCTGGCAAGTGCGGTTTTCTGGCCTTGTCCTGCAGGGCTGATGCTAGGCATCGGGGCTGGGGCTCAGCATTGCACGGCAGATAGGAGGGGGCTCTCGGCAGGGTGTAGGCAGAGCCTCACCACTATATGCTGCCCTACTTCTTGCTGACCATGCGATCAGAGGACTAAATGAGCCACCACCACCCCACCACCCTCCAGCAGCACTGAGCCCAAGTAGCAGAGTTCCCAGGCTGCTCCTCCCTTGCAAGTATGCCTGACCAGCCAAGCGGTCCCTGGCCTTGCCCCCACTCTGAACACTATTGTCAAGTCACTGTCTCATACATGTCCCTAAATAGTAATACTTAAAGGGGTGTCCAAGATTATAATCCTGTTTGTTTTAAGTAATAAATTCTTGTCATGCACTTGCCCTTAAACCTCCCTGACATTCAGTGTGTCTTTACAAACACGTTTTCTTTCCACAGGTTACCAAACTCTGGATCATGACCCCGAATGGGACAGTGCCATTTGTTTATGGGGTATTGACCACCATCAATTTTTTTTAAAAAAAAACCCCACAAATATATATATTTTGCATGTCTTTATTGGTGTCTGGGTTCAGGGAGATCATATTTAAGCCTCAAAATGAGGTCACAGTTAAAAGGCTTGGGAATCACCATTTTTAAAAATTCTCTCCCTCGTGTTGCTGTATAGAAGAGGATGGAAAACAATGCAGGCTGGGAAAATAGATATTTTCCTAACTTTTTGCCTACAGTACTCTTTGATGCTCCAGTAACAAAAAAAATATTCAGACAAAATGTTTTTCCTAAATCGACACTGCCCCTTAAACACACACACACACCCCACACACAAATTAGCACTTCCCATTATTTTCCATCATCTTACAAAGACAGATGGATTCCAACATCTATTCCCATTAATGATTATTATTGTTCCCATTTTACAGATGGGGAACTGGGGCTAAGGGATAACAACTTGCCCAAGGCCACCCAGTGAGTACATGGCTAATTTGAACCCTGGTCTCCCAGATCTAAGTCCCAACACCTTTTTCACTGAGCTGGGGTAGGCCAAGAGGTAGATTACAGGCTAGTCTCCAGTAGATCGTGGTGCAGGGAGAAGGACCAGTCCCATAGAGATTACCTCTGGGGAGGAGGGCAGGACCGGCACCCCGGGAGGGAGACCGGCTAGGAGAGCTCCTCTCCACTTCTGAGACCAGTTGCTGAGATGCCTTAGAGCTAGGAGCCAGCAGGATGGATCCTGCTAGATTGCCTGAGGTGGATGGGGGGATCAAGGGGAATTACATGCACCATAAGTCTGGCATCCCTGTACTGAGCTATACCTACTCTTGAAAAAGTCAGAAATGTTCCTACCCGCCACTGATCAGCTGGCTGTCAGGGAGCAGCAGTCAAACAATAGAAGGGGCAGATGGCCCAGCCTCTTAGTGTTGCCCCCAGAGGGCATCCATCCTGGATAATTCACTTCACTTTAGCTATAAAAAAATTACACACACACACACACACACAAGCTGAAAAAATACACTCACCAGAGGAGAGCAAATCTTTTGAGCCATGCTGTTCCTTCCACACACACCCACCCCTGAAGAACTAAACCAAAAGGGAATGCATTTCAAAAAAAGCTTTAAGAGAGTACCTAGGAGCAAGCCTAATTACAGCCTTGTGCTTTCCTTCCCAATGCTGGAAATTCTCGCAAACATCATTTTAAAGCACCCCCTCCGTTCCCCAAAGAGCTGCGTTAGAACAAGAGCAGGCACAGCATTTTGAGGGCTGGGGTCTTCGGTAAGAAGTGCCAATAGCCGCTGCAATTTCAATGGGGCTTTTTCATGCAGCTTTGAACCTCCCTCCGGTAGTCTACACAGTCAAAGCACCAAGACAGTTGAACTGCTCGACTTGGGCTGGTCTAGCTTGGTCTGCATCATACACAAAACGGACAGGACAAAACCCCCAGCGTGAAAGTCGATGGGAGCTTTTCCACCAAATTCAATGGCTGGAGCACTCTGCCCGGAAGTGGGGTCAAACACGTTGAAGCCTATTTCAGATATAAGCAGTGTTGAACTTGTGCTGACTCAGTAGACAGAGACTTCCAATCCCTTTTGACTCATCCCTCCACAGCTCCGCAATTCCCTTCCCCGGGAGGTTCACCAAAGCCCAAGCATCTTTCCGAAGTCATGCAAGACCTACCTAGTCGGCAATGTATTTAACAGACAGGGTTAGGATTTGGGGCATAGTTTTATCGATATTCTATATATTTTTATGAGTTCTATTTTCATATTTTATATGCACATTTTTGATGTTGCTACCTGCCCTGAGCCTTCTGGGAAGAGCAGATTAAAGCCTGAAATAAATGAATTAAAACTCTGTCCATGTCAGAGCATAAGAAGGGCATGGTAGACCACACCATGGTTGGGTTGAACCTGAGGTCCTCCACAAGCCAAGAGTGACAGGTGCTACCACTCAAGGAAAGACAGACAGGTGGCAATCAGAGGACAGGACCATCCCTAATCTCACCTCTTGCATGGATCTTGCAAATCTCAGCTTTTCCCACCATCCCTCCATGGAGAAGTTTCTTGGAGCAAAACTACCCGCCACACCTGCACCCTAATGGGCTGAACTTCAGACTGGGAAGCTCTAAGCTTTGGGAAAGAATCTCTCCTCCTCATACGCCGTATATTATGCCATTACCGCCCTTCCGTTTGAGCATACCCTAACCCCCCCATGTTGCATGGCTTCCTTCTACCCTTCAAACACACCTTCGCACCCAGCTTCCACTCCTGAGAGAGCACCCCCCCCCAGCCCCAGAGACCCCTTCATGTCCTCTCCTTTCCAGACTCCACGACCCTACACAACTTCTCCTTCCGAGACATCACCCGATTACCCTAACCTGAGAAGTCCCCCTTCTCAAGAAATAACCCCCTCCTAACCTAAGCCCATAGGACTCTAGTGACCCTTATTTTTGAAATTTTGACACAGCAAGCCTAGCCAAGAAATACGTACCTCCTGATTCAAGACCCAGACGCAGCTCTCAAATCCCCTCCCTCAAGACACCCATGCATACCTAGGCCCTCGACACACACCCCTTCCATTTCCTCGGCCTGGCCTCCGAGTCAAGAGATACTTGCCATTTCAGGTCTCAAACACCCCCATCCCCAAGAGGCACCTCATTGCCCCAGATAAACTGTCCCATAACTCTCCCTCTTCCACCTCGAGAGAGACCCATATCCCATCCCTCCATGTGAGATACATCCCTTTCCTCCACCAGACACCGCATCCCATCTCTCAAATCCTTCCTCCTCCAGAGACATTTCCCAACCCCATCCCTCCACAAGAGATACCCCTTTCTTCCTCCAGACCACAGACAACCCCACAGCCCAAGACACACTTCCATCCTTCACAGCCGCTCAGGCAACCCCTCCCACTGCCGACACCCCCACTCAATTACTCCATGCAAAATATATCCCTTTCCTCCCTTAGCCACTGAGACATCCACATGCCAGCTCTCGAACCTTCCCAGACACCCCAAACCTCATCACTCCACAAAAATACCCCTTTTCTCCTGTACACACCAAGACATCCCCATTCCTCACTGCCCCACAGACAAGCCCATTCTGTCTATAGCTACTAAATGTACAGCACCAGGTACATTGCTGTCACTATATAAATAATAATAATTCTACTCTTCTCACTGATGAGATGCTTCTTCCTCCTCTAGACCCCAGAAACCCCACAGAGAGACACCCCTATTCATCACTGACCCACAAACAATCCTTCCCACCTCGACACCCCCCCAATCCCATCCCTCCACGGGAAAAATACCCCTTTTCTCCTCCAACTCCCATGTCGCGTCCTACCCCAACCCCACACTCTTATTTCTCAATAACCCACACACAACCCCTCCCAGAAACAACCACATTCCACCCCTTCCACTCAGATGTCCCTTCTTCCTGCAGACACACCCAACCCATATCCCCCATTCCTCACTATCCCACAGAAATCCCTTCCTCCCCTAGAGATACCCCCATCCCATTCCTCTACGGAAAATGCCCCCATTTCCTCAACCACACATACCCTCACATACCCCCAATTCCTCACTGCCCCCACAGACAATCCCTGCCAGTT
>QEPC01011609.1:79363-126873 GCA_003113815.1 Sphenodon punctatus | reverse complement strand
GGGAGAGGGGGGTCCTGATCTAGGGCAGCACTGGTTGGAGGGAGAGGGGGGTCCTGATTTGGGGAGCACTGGTTGGAGGGAGAGGGGGGTCCTGATCTAGGGCAGCACTGGTTGGAGGGAGAGGGTGGTGATCCTGATTTGGGGGAGCACTGGTTGGAAGCAGAGGGGTTTCCTGATGTTGGGAGGGGGCTCTAGTTGGAAGCAGCTGGAGCTCATGATCTTGGGAAGTGGGGTCTAGCTCCGGGGAGAGAGGGCTACTTGACTTTGGGATGGTTTAGCTGGAAGGAGAGAGGGGGTTCTTGATCTTGGGGGGGGCTGGGTCTAACTGGGGGGGTTCTTGATATTTTTGGAGTGGGGGTCCCTGGCTTGGGGAGGTCTTTCTGTGCTGGAGGGGGTGCTAATGGGGATAGAGTGCTTCCCTTGAGGGCTTTACTTGAACAGGGAGGAGGTGGGGAGTCCTGCTCTGGGAGTTTCTAGCTGAGGAGCCAGTCTCTGATCCGGAGAGGTTCTGGCTAGGAAGTGGGGAAAGTGTCTCTGGCTTGGAGGGTTCTAGCTGAAGAGTGGGGGGTTCTTGGTGGGGAGAGAGGCGTGCCTGATCAAGGGAGGGTTTGACAGATGCCATACTTTGCGAGGTTCTAGCTGGTAAAAGGGGTAATCCCACGGGGAGGGCGGGGACTCAGGTGAAGCCCTTTGGTTATTTATTTATATATTTATTTATTCGCATTTATACCCCGCTCCTCCTGAAACAGCTCGGGGCGGCTACAGGGGTGGAGGTTACAGGGGTGGAGGAGTGTCAAGGAGAAGAAACCGTATCTGAACTGGGAGAGGCAACTTCTAGTTTGGAAAACATTTCCCAGTGGATGAGCTAGTGGGCTGTGGCCTCCCCAGCCCTGGGGCAGCTCCTTGCCTAGAAGAGGGCTATTCCTCTAATGACGCGCTTTGCCCACAAGTGAGGCCTGCAGCAGGAAGCACCTCCGCTTACAACCCATCATGGCAGTATACACTGTGATGGTCTTGACCTGCTAGTTACCTGCCATGGCCTTGAGGGGACTGTGGCTTATCAGCCACGAACAAGGGGCCCGTGGAACTGTGCTCTTTTCCAGGTAATGCCCTTTTCTGCCAGCTTGAGCCTATGTTAGTATAAATCGTGTTTCCTGCGGGGAACCCCACGTTAGTTGGTAAATGTCATTCATCAGGCTCACCTTTATTAGACAGGTTGCTGAAAAAAATGTGTGTTAGCCAGCATAACCTGAGACAGGACTTAGCACTTGACAAGCTGTATTCGTGCTTGATTGTGTGATTTGAAGAGGGGTCACCATGATCAGCTGATGCTGTACTGAAGATACTTGCGTTACCTGCAAGGTCATGATTAACGTTGGGTGTCTCGGTGCTCGCAGGGCAAATGGGCTTTGTGTTGAGAGCCTCTGCATATGCTGCCCCTCCCCCCCTGACTCCCACAGCCTTCACACCCAAGCGACAAAGCCAAATAGCCTGGAGGAAGCTCAGAGCAAAATTGACAAGCAAACCTAAGCCCATCCACGATTAATCATGGAGACCGGAGCTAGCGTGACATCTCAAGGTTCCCATGTCTGTGTGGTAGCCTGGCAGACCAATGGCAGGTGGTGGAAGTGAAAAGTCGTTTATTGTCGTCTGTGTTTTCAGCTGCACTGTGGGCCTGTTGAGAAGTTCCCTGGATTTGTTCAGGGCAGCAAACCCAGGTTCACTTCTCAGCTAGCTCACGGGTTTGAGTGAACAAAAGCTTGCCTCTGTGGTAGCTGGCTAGCACAGTGACAAGCATTCTGTGTAGAGTAGTGCAGTGTTGCCTAGTAAATAAGGTGTTGGACTTGGACCTGGGAGACCTGGGTTCAAATGCTGTCTTGGGACAAGTCACTATCTCTCCACCTCCGTTCCCCATTTGAAATATGGAGCTAGTAATGAGCTACCTCTAAGAGTTTTTTTTTTTTAATTTTAAAGCATTTGGAACACTGAAAGCACAGCAGAAATAATGAATTGATCATAGTCTCCAGTCTGTGAAGATCAATGATCAATTGATCATTGATCTCCAGTCCGTGAACTCCGCTCCTCTGTCCCCTCTCTCACCCTCTCACGACTCCCCTGCTCCCCTAACCGCCTTCGTTCCTTCTCCCTAGCTGCCCTGCAGGCCTGGAACTCCCTCCCTGCCCACATCCGCCTCGCCCCCTCCCTTTGTATCTTCAAATCCCTCCTCAAGACCCACCTCTTCCGCTCTGCCTTCCCCGACTCCTCGCTCCCCTCACGTAACTCCTGCTGATCCCCTCCATCCAGTACAATCTGTTACCTGAGGTCTGTGTACTCCTATCCTCACCACATGGACCAACCAGCCATCATTCTCGATGTGACCAAGCCAAGCACGTGCACCTGGGACCTCGCATCTTCGTGAATGTTACACTCCTTGTCTCTCCCTCTGTTCCCCTTCCTTCGTCTTCCCCCCCAGATTATAAGCCCTAGGACAGGGACCATGTCTATTCAATTACTTTGTAAAGCTCCAGGTACATTGCTGGCGCTATATAAATGCTTTCTAATAATAATAATAGTATAATATTAGTGAACACAACTCCTCAAAGTCTTATTCTTACATAAGCTCAGTTTTCAAGTGAAGACGAGCATATTGACATGCACAACAAATTCCTCCATCCACATTGGCATTTTCCTATAACCTCATTTACAGAAGAAACTTGGCTTTAGTCTGAGTAGTCCTTACAAGAGGGATGTCTTCAAGTGTGTGTAAATGGTGCCCTTTGTTAGGAGGTCTCTACATGCTCTGACCCATAGGTTTGTCTCTGCACACAGCCCCTCAGTTCCTAAGGATGCATTTGCTGTATTAATTAGGAAAAACTGGTTGTGCCGTTCCCTGTTAGTGGTGGAATGAACAAAGGTCCTGAGTCTGTCAGCTCAAAGTTGCTGGCAGATCTTCAGCAACTTGTGTTTCAGTAGGGCTTGGTTTAGGTATGCAGTACAGAGATCATTGCAGAGTTTAGGCCTTAGATTCTGACCAAATCGAAGAATGTTTTAAAATCTCAAGTGGCACTGGTAACAGATAAAAGGATTTAGCTTAATAGATTTCCCATCTTGATAGCATCTATCTTGAAAGCTGAAGCGTAATTTCCAACGTTGAACAGAAACAGAAATAGCTGCTCAAATAAGGCACGATGAGAAATGACCAATTTTTGACAATGGCAGTTATTAACCATTAGAGCAGGCTGCAAGGAAGAGGATGGGCTCCCTGTTGGCAGAAATCTTCAGAACAAAGCAGTTCCTTCTGACTTTGAAAATCTATGAATCAAGATTGTAAAGGTCCCACTTTATTTAAAATTATTATCCCGCCTTTTCTGAGGGCTCAGGGCAGGTTACAATGCACAAAATCAAAAAGTTAAAAAGTCTTATCCCCACTTGCCAAATAAAAATATCTTACATTGCCTCTGAATGATGAGCAGGCTCAGGCGAAGCTCCAGGGAGTTTATCTGAGCAGAAAAACGAATATATATGTGTATAATATATATGCACCCAATGTTGGGATTCCTTCTGGATATAATAATAATAATTAATATTTTTATATAACGCCCCCTGCCATGGCACTTAGAGCGCTTTATATATAACAGACACGACTTTTAATCCTCAATAACCCTGTGAGGGAGGTTAAGCTGAGGGAATACCGTGACTGGCCCAAGGAACAGCCAAGTCTTATACTGTCTTCGGATAGAGGGAGAATCCGGGACCAATCAGACCTCTGTCGGGATAGAGTTCCATGGCCGAGGTGTAGCCACCAAGAACGCCCTCTCCATCGTTGCCCCCCGAGATACTCGGGGGTCCTCAAGACGGGCACTCTCGACGGACCGCAGGGGCCAATCCAGGACATGGGGGTGAGGTGACCCTGCAGGTAGTCAGGGCCCAAGCTGTGTATTTATTATTTAGTTCAATTATTTCTACCCCGCCCCTCTCACTCAGAGCAACTTGGGGCGGCCCACAATCAAATTAAAACATGAATAAATACAAAAATATAAATATAAAAATATAAAATAATACATTTTTAATATATCTTTGTATATATATATTTTGACGTCCTGATGGTTTGTAAAATGTTTTAAGATGTATTTATATTTATTTAATATTTGTATTTATTTTTGTATTTTTATTGGATTGTTAAGCCATCCTGAGTTGCTTTTGTAGGAGGGACGGGGTATAAAATGAATGAATGAATAAATAAATAACAAACTCAAATTGACTGGTGTAGGGGAAAAAAAAACCTTCCCTAACCCCTCTAGCCCATTCTACCCTCCCCTTCCCCCCTCCCCAATAACTGATGGAAGAGCCAGGTCTTACAACTTCGTTGGAAGGCAAGGAGATACGAACTGAGGTGGATCTCCGCCGGGAGGGCATTCCAAAGCGATGGCACAGCCACCAAGAACGCCCGCCTGTCTGTACGGACTCGCCGGAAACACGGGACCTCCAGGAGGGCGCTCCCGGACAACCACAGAGGCCACCCAGGGTGTGAGGCGCTCTTTCAGGGTTTTATAGGTCAACACCAACGCCTTGAATCGGGCCCAGAAGACTATAGGCAGCCAGCGGAAAGAACGGAGCACTGGTGTAACGTGCTCATGGCAACCCGTCAGTCTCCAGACTGTCTTCATGGGTAGCCCCGCGCAGAGCACGTTGCAGTAGTCCAGACTCAAGGTGATGAAAGCATGGTGGCGAGGTCAGAGTCCGAAACGTACAACCAAAGCCATCACAGCCATGTAATTGGTGGAACGCACACCTCGCCACAGCTGCCACCTGGGCATCCAGATGGAGCTGCAAATCAAAGGGTACTCCCAGACCACGAACCTGAGACACCAACAGAGAGCAAACCCCATCAATGATGGGTGCCACCACTCCCTCAGCCCCACCCACCAGCATCTTATCAGGATTCAGCTTCATACGGCTTGCCCTCATCCAGTTCCCCACAGACGCCGTGTAAGCACCAAGACTGCCAGGCCTCGGCCAGCTGAAAATGAGAGGTAGAGCTGGGTTTCATTAGCTTATTTATTTATTATTTATTTCAGAAAATTTTACCCCGCCTATCTTGCCACAGGCAGCTCTGGGGGGCTTACAATTAACAATAAAAACACTTAAAATTCTCAAAATTCATATTGAAGACCGCGCACACCAAACCCTCTGACAAACTTGCCCAAAGGCTGCATGTACATGTTGAACAGGAGAGGGGACAGAATAGAACCTTGCGGGACTCCACGCGTGAGGTCCCGGCGGGAATGACGAGCAATCCCCCAGCACCATATCCTGAGTTCTCCCAGCCAGGAAGGAACAAAACCATTCAAGAACAATCCCGCCCACCTCAAGCAGGTCACCAACATCTCGTGTTCAGTGGTATCAAATGCAGCCGAGAGATCTAACAGGGTCAACCGACCCCAGTCCAGCTCATGGCAGAGGTCGTCAACCAAGGCCACAAGCTCCGTCTCCGTGCCAAAACCGAGATGAAAGCCGGACTGTGAGGGATCCAGAAAACAGAGAGAGTCTAAATGGCCCTGAAGCTGCTGAGCCACCTCCCATTCAATAACCTTTCCCTAAAAGGGATGGTTAGAGACTGGCTGATAGCTGGCGAGGGAGTCAGTGTCAAGTGATGGTTTCTTGAACAGAGGCTGCACCACCGCCTCCTTGAAGCAGCTCTGCACACTGCCCTCCCTAAGGGAGGCATTGGCCACCCCTGCCAGCAATGGCCCCACTGTCTCCGAGCTGGCCTTGACCAGCCAGAACAGGCATGGGTCCGGTTCACAACAGATGGCTCTAACAGCCCATAGGACATCACCTGCATCAGCGGACAACACCCACTGGAACTGATCCCATAAAACAAGACAAGTCGGGGCTTCCATTACCTCTGGTTCTCCCATTGCTTCAAGTGCAGCATCAAAGTTGTGGTGAATTTGAGCGATTTTATCCACAAAAAAGTTGCCAAATATGTCGTAGTAAGCACTGGAAGATTCCAGTTCCAGGTGGAGGGAGGCCGGACTGGCCAGTCCCCTCACCATCCGGAAAAGCTCTGCTGGGCGTGACTTTACGGACGCTATGAGAGCAGCAAAGAACCGCTTCGTTGCTGCCTGCGCAACCACGGCATAGGCTCGTAAACTAACTTGATGCCATAATCGGTCGGCTTCATCGTGAGTACAGCACCACCATCGCGCCAACTGCCACCCTTCACATTTCAGCTGCCGCAGCTCCTCTATAAACCAGGGGGGCTTGTGCTGCTGATGCTTGGGGAGCAGATGCCTAGCAGCCGTTTGGTCTGTCAGTTCAATATAGTTGATGATGTGTAGATGTGGCCGAATATACAACTCCCTACTGCAGGGGAACCTCAGGTCTGGGGGACAAATGCGGTCTGAGACTAATTTTTATGTGGCCCCTTTCCAGTTCCTGGATTTGGCCCCTCGATCCGGTTCCTATACACAAGCAGTAAAAGACTAAGCTGAGGATAAGGGGGCTGAGATAAGGGCATGTGTACAAGGACAGGGAACAGATCAGTGGTATGAATCCATGATCTGGACCCTCCTTTTCCTAAAGGGGAAATTTCACCCCTTAAGCAGCCCCAATTTCTGCGCAGCCCTCAGCTTGTACTAATTTTCAAAGTGGCCTCTGGAAGGGAAAAGGTTCCTCACCCCTGCTCTGCATGGTGTACTTGAGCTCTGAAGGGTCCTTATTCTTCCCATTTTACAGATGGGTAACTGAGGCTAGGAGAGAGCATCTTGCCCAAGGCCACGCAGAGAGTTCATGATTTGAACACTGGTCTCCCAGGTCTCAGTCTAATAACTTACCGCTAGGCTTCACGGGATCTTAAAGACGAGTATTAAGAAAACTGAATTTTTTTTATTTTTCATTTTATCTTTAATTTATACCCCGCACTCTCCCAACCAAAGGCGGCATAGTGATAACAGTGCTTTAATAGTATAGTGCACGCTAGCACTAAACATGGGCGTGGGTCCCATTCACTTCTGTGGGACTCAAGCACATGCTAACGGCTGGAGGATCATGCCCCAAATAATTTTGTAGTCCTATGAATGCCATAGTATGGTGCCAGCTGAGTCAAAAGGAGAATTAATGTTTGAAACTGTGGTCTATTGGAGTTATAGGGTAGTGATTGTAGGTGGATATGTCAGTAAGATTTTGGTATTCCTTGTAAAAGGATATTTGGTCTTGTGATATCAAGGTCTGTGACCAGAAATACTTAATATTTCACTGTGTTCGTCTTCCTTTGTTTTTGAGCTACAATTTTTTACATGAAGAAACTGCCAGTATGCAGATGAAGTGACAGCAGTGGTTCTCTTAATACATGTTTACCACGACCAACTGTGCAGCCATAGCACCAGTGGCTTCAGTTTTGGACCGGGCTCACAGGATCAGAAACCATTTCCCCTCCTACGGATGGGGACAAAACTGCTGCTTTGGCATTTCAAATGAGCAGCCTTTTGCTCAAGCTGGAGGAAGAGGGAAAGCTCCACCCAAAACCAGGCCTTCAGGACACACAGGGTAGAGCCCTGAAGGAGCTTTGAAGAGTCCAATCCCAGTCTGAGCCTGAATGCGTTGAGACTGACCAAAGCCTGATCCTAACATGGCTGGACTCTTCTGGGCCCAGTGTAGCGGAGTTGCCCGGTCCCCATAGAGGACCGCGACAGCATGGCACTGCAGAGGCCGGGTGTTGGGAAAGGGGCGGGATGAAGTCATTTCCCTGCCCCCACGGAGTACCCTGATGACGTAGCACTACAGAGGTGGGATGTCAGGAAAGGAGTTACTTGATGCGGCCTCTCTCCTGTGGAGCACCGTGACACCATGTTCTGCAGGGGCCTTGTGCCCATGGGGAGCCTGACCCAGCCCAAGTCCAAAGAGTTCCTCAACTGAGCCCAAGACATCCTGTTGGGCTCCGTCTAGGCTGCAGAGCCCTAAGATAGGGATGTCATCCTTCTAGCCCATCAGTTGCTCATCAGGGAGCAGGCCTGTTCCCTCCCCGACCCCATGTTACCAGCCCTTCTCCCTGGAAGCACTGCAGGATTGTAAGACGGGGATCAGCACAGGAGTCTCTCTTGCGTCCCAGGCGGAGTGCTAATAAAAATTATAATACCTGTTGTCAATAATGTAGAGGGTTTTTGTAACCAAAGTCGTGGTGGCTGCACATGAAGCAGAGCTCTGCTCAGGCCAGAAATTTGGGCCCAATGTGAACCTGAACTGAGCTGCATTGGACCCAACTCAGGCCCGGGTTCAATGCAACTTGGGCACTTCTGAGCCCGTTCCTGATGTGTCTGGGATGTGGTCCCACCTCCCCTCCAGAGCCTCATGATGTCATGATATACAATAAGTAGAGAGGCATCGTCAAAAAAGGGAGGCCATGCCCCCTATGGAGTGCCACGATGTCACAACTCTTTTGTAGAGGGTGGACCAGAGAGTACCCCAGCAGCCCAGACACAGCAAGACCAGTTGGGTCAGGACACGGGCCTCTAATGTGAAGTCCCTAGTGGTCCCGCTTGAGGATCATGGGAATAGGGCCTGGGTCTTGGGAGAGATGGGAAACCAGTTTCAAATCCTGAATTAGCCATGGGCTCCCCAGGTGACCTCAGCCAAGTTTCTGTCTCCCAGCTTTCGTTCCCCAGCCATGAAATGGGAATAATATTCCTGATCTGGCCACCTCACAGAGATGGGGGTGGGGTGGGGTGTATTGACAAGATAACGCTGCATAGTCCCATGCAGGGATAACAGGCGTACTAGCAGTTTGCACAGGAGGTGGGGGGAGTCCTATTCACTTCAGTTGGAATCATGCCCACATTAACTGATAGTGCAGGTGATACCCCCCGAAGGATCATGCTGAATGGTACTAAACCCACCTTGCATCCTTAACATACTGTATAGAAGATTCTGATTATTGTTGTTATAAGGGCATTGGTATTTTCATAACAACCTGAACTACAGAGCATGGAACGCTTCAACTATCCCCCAGCCAAAAAAAATAAAATTATAGACAACCTATAAAACCCTACTGCCATACTAGGTTCAAAATACTGATTCCACATAATGCCAATTATACCCTTTTGTTCATTCATACTGTACTTTAAAGTGACACTGTCAACTTGACATTTGAGAAGTAAATTAATTTTGAAAAACTCCAGCTTCTGACACAGCAGCCTTTTTAAAAAGTAATTGCGATACAGCATGCTCATTAAATCCATTTGTATAAAAATAAATTATGATATTTTTTTTGCTCGCCTGTTGATAGTTATAAGGATATTTTGCATCAAGGGAGAAAAGTAACTACAGCAGCTGAATTTGCAAAGGGGAGATGGCAAGGCCGGCTGCGGTTTGTGCAGTCAAAACAAACGAAAGCCAAGGAACTGAAAGTCAAGGGGGAAGTTTTGCTATTTGTGCTGCACATTATTTTCAGAGGGAAGTGTGTGCTTCCTACGCAAATGGAGTGCATCACAAATGGAATAGTTATGAGTCAGCAATTTAGGGGAAGGGCGGGGTATAAATTTTAATAAATAATTTCTAGTATGTAGGAATCTCACGATTCATTTGCCTCCAAAGCCTAGAACCTCCCTCCCCAGTACATATACTCTATTTCAGGGGTGGGAAATCTCCCCCCTCCCTCCCCCTTCTGCCAGGGGGTGAATCCCCACTCAAGCAGGCCAGAACATCCTGCTTGGGGGGTGGAAGGGTCATGACCCCTTGCATATGGGGTGTGGCTACCAGACTGGAAGCACTGTGCTGGCAGGCCACCAGCTGGCCATGGAGACCAGGCCAGGCTGAATCCCACTTGAGCAGTAGCAGAAGAACACAAGCCGTGTGGCAGCAGTAGCAGCAGCTCCTAGGGATCCACCGCTGTTGCTGCCACTACTGCCTGCTACTCTTGGGGAATTGCATGCAGCTGCTAGCAACTATGTGCAACTACTTACCTCCTCACGGTGGGCCCACGATCGGAAGAGGACCCGCTATGAGCGGATAGTGAATAGCGACAAAGTAACTGCTGCGTATCTGGAAATTGGTAGCAATTACACATTCCAGAAACCACTTGATTGTGGGTGTTTACCATAATGTCTGAAGCGCCCTCTGAGTATCGGTAAACTCCCGTCGTGTGATCTGGTCATGGAATGATGAGTGCCGCTAATCTAGTTCTGCTTTTTTCTTACAGGCATTATCCCACTGTTGAAAAACGAGCCAGAGCTTTCAATGGAGCGACCTACATACCCCTACCAGAGGACGGCCCTTTCCTCAAAGCCTTACTTTTTGAACTGAGGCTGACGGATCAAGACAAGAACTTTGTGGAGCGCCGAGATAGCTGTTCCCGAATCAACAAAACCTCAGTGTATGGCCTTCGAGCAGAAGGAGGAGATCTCTGGCCTGTCCTGGCTTTTCAGAAGAGCGGGTTGATCTATGTTAGTCTCCCACTGGTCGAGCAGTCCTTAAAGCCACAGCCTCCTCTTATTAGCATTAGTGGAATCTCACAAGCCTTTGCGCTCTTATCAGGATTGCTGGCCTTCATGAACTCTAGTCAGAAGAATGATTCCGAGATGAGTGCCAAAGTTGGCCAGCTCCCAAGCTTGATCATGCAGGCGTGTCCGCTTGGCACTCCACTAGAGACCAACTTGAATGGGTTATTAGAAAACTTCCAAGTGGCTTCTATGAACCACACGCAGAAACAACCAGCATGGAGAACCAGCACGTACAAAGGCAGACCTCAAGTTAATGTCAGTATTACTGAAAAAGTCAAGTCCATGCAATATGACAAGAGGGATGTTGCCGACATGTGGCAGGTTTATGGAGCTGTGACCTGCAAGGTGAGGAGTTTCTAGTTCTAGTCTGACCGACGCATTTGAGACATGAATGCAGTAGGGCAGTGGTCATCCTACTGGGGGTGGGCCCTCCAGTGGACCTGGAGGCTATTCTGGGTTGGAGAATGCAAGGAGAAGCACAGCACACAAACCCTTAGCTCCACTCTGGTTGAGCTAGGGGGAAATTCCAAGATGATGGGGTACCAAGATGGGGAAAGTGTTGGAGAGAGAGAGGGGGGGGGGAGCAATAGGATTGAGAACGACTTCACGACAAAGAGCAGAAATTCAGCTTGTCTTACCTAAGCTTATGGAGACAAAGTAGCTCTGATCATCTCTCTGCCACCAATTTCTGTTGGTGATCGTGTGCAAGCTTTCGGACCACCCGGGGCCCTTCCTCAAGTTGCTGTATGGCAGAGGTGGGCAAAGTTCCCAAGCCCAAGGGCTGCATACTAATACTTGTATATTGTAGAGGAGCTACAACATGCACTACATCGATTGTGGCTTCCCCAGTCCTGAGAACCGAGCAGCACTGATTTCCCCCAACTCTCCCCTCATATCAAAGCTCTGGCTTGCAGGTTGTCTGGTGACTTCAGGCAGTAGCAGTTAGTGGCACAGGGTATACTCTCCCTGCTCCTACGCCCCCCTCCCCCCCCCCCCCCCCCCCCCCCCCGAAGCACCAACAGTGGAAATGGCAGCTTGGTTCTGAGGGAGCCAGGCCTCCAGGCAGCCCCCTCTGGACGCAATACAGGTGCCCAAGAGCCACGTGTGACTCCTGAGCCGCCATTTGTCCCCCTTTGGTATATGGCAAATGGGGCAGCTGCAATTAAAATAGTGTTGACACTTAACATAAATCAAGGGGCATCATCATTTATACAGCCTTTTCCGTGTTCAGGATACTTTACAATTTTTAGCTATTCATCCTTGCAACAACCCTATGTAGGTGGTGGTTCTATTTTACAGATGGGGAATTGAGACTGGGAGATAGTGACTTGCCCACAGACACCAAGGATTTGAACCTTGGTCTCCCAGGTTCAAGTCCAACACCTTATCCGCTAGGCTATGAGATTTTGTGAGCTACACTAGTCTCTTGTATTCCTGTTGTTCTATGTCTCACTCATATTTTCACTAGCTTTTTCTGGAAGTTTATGCTTGATGCTGCTCTTCCACAACCCTGGGTTGTTTCCTAATGTTCTTTTTATTTGAAATGAACCAAAAGGAAATAATTTTGTAGGCTGCACTTCAGAAACTGCGCTGACTTCAATGGGACTACAGGGGGAAAGTAGTTAAGGATTGCAGTCATTCAGTGTTCACACTTAAGAACAAAAAAGTAGAGAACAGGGGTTCCCCAATGCTTTGCTTGCGTGATCCCAATTTGAGATTTCAGTATAATCCCAAACAGAAACAAAGACTTGCAAAGTATATGGGCAACCTATTCATATAGATCAATGGGTTTGTTTTTTTTACTCTCACATTTCTCCTGCATGTTTGCTGTTACATCCTGAACTTTCTGTGTGTCTAAATCACTCACCCAGATCTTAAACGTCTGGCTCTTTCAACTTCTGCATAGAACTTCTCCCAGAACCTTTGTGCGTAAAAAGTTCTGGTAAACTGCTTTGCTGCAGGCAACTGTGGTCACTTGGTTTCTATGGCAGCCCCTCACGTCTACAGCTGCGGTTACTTTAGGCTGTCTCAGGGCAGTGTTTGTGTGAAGAATGTATCCAGGAACTGCCTCAGGGCAGCATGTGTGTGAAGAATGCATCCGGAACTTACTTGTGGACTTGTAAATCCAGAAGATTGAAAGACCAGCACTTTGTGTGTGTAAAAATGCCCAATACGGACAACCCTTTACCCAAAGCAAACTCCCCAGTGGCATAAAGCAATTCCAACTACAGGACACCTTGGCAGTGGAATAATTTGTCTTGACAAAATGAGAGAAAAGGTAGCACCAAAACAAAGACTAATAACAAACAGGGAGCTACTAGGAACAAATATATGTATTAAAAATAATCAACATAACAATACAATATTGTTGCATATACATAATATCTCACCAAAGTGGTGATCAAAATCAAATAGTCAAATTCTCCGCGTACAATGCAACTCGCAACAATAAACAAATCAATATCGCCCTAAAACAACCCGACGCGTTTTGGGCTAAAAAGCCCTTCCTCAAGGGTGAAGAGGTATATGAAAATCAAAACTCTAATGCCTCTGACTATCTCTCATTGGTTCTCTCCCAAGGAATGAATCCTCCTATGTCTGGGAACGTTAAAGATAAAGCCAACAGAAAATCCTCTGTTTGCTATGGATCTGGCTCTATTTGCTATGGCTCTAGGTCCTACTACGATACATGGTCATAGTAGGACCCAGAGCCATAGCAAATAGAGGATTTTCTGCTGGCTTTATCTTTAAGGTTCCCAGACATAGGAGAATTCATTCCTTGGGAGAGAACCAATGAGAAATAGTCAGATCATATTTTCATACTAAAGCAGTTGTGTTCTACATACTCAGGTAGCCAGAAAAATAGGTTGTTATACCTCTGCTTTATTGATCTTAAACAGGCCTTTGATACAGTCAATAGAGAGTGTCTATTGCTGAGTACCACCACAGTAGACTTACGCCTTTTGTTTCTGATAGTTAAATTGCATTCTAACAATACCTTACAGGTCCGTCATACCCATAACCAGGCTCTGACCAGAAAGTCCAGAGGGGTGTCCGCCAGGGTTGTATCCTGGCACCTGCCTTGTTCAGTTTCTATATAAATAACATAGTGACTACTCTGGCACACATTGATTCACATCCGCCAAAAGTCGGTGCTCGAAAAGTATCTGTGCTATTGTATGCGGACGACACAGTTATACTATCACAAACCCCCATTGGACTACGTAGAAGTATGAATGGATTTAACCAGTTTTGCCAGGAGGAAAGCCTGACAATAAATTATTCTGAAACTAAGATAATGGTTGTTGGGTGATCCAAGAAAGATTTTCACTGGCAAATAGGGGAAAATAAAATAGAGCAGGTTCGGACCCATAAATATCTAGGGGTTACTTTTGCTGAAAATCGTTCCTGGCATGCTCGTTTTTCTCTAGTTACTGGACAGGCACGTCCTACCGTCAATACCATCCAGAGCTATTTTTTTTAGCCACGGGGCAAGCTAATTGCTCCCACTTTACGCCTGTTCAGATCTAAGGTTGTCCCTCAATTATTGTACGCAGTGGAACTTTGGGGTCTTTTGTATATAGAAAACTTGGAAAAACTTCAAAATCTGTTTATTAGAACTATTTTGGGACTTCCCAAAGGTACTCCTCAAGCTATTTTATGAGCAGAGACTGTGTCAACTTCGATCAAGGCTAAGGCAGTAATTATTATAATTAAGCTCTGGCTGAGAACAAACCTTTTCCGACCAGAGTCAAACTCCTTCTTTTCAATATTAGTGAATTCGGGTTTAAGAGATATCTGGAACAAAAGGATGGAAGAGTTAGTTGCTAAACTAGGTCTGTCCAAAGATTCTCTGGCCCCCTTGGGTATTAAGACTGCTACAGTGGTCATTAGGAAGAGAATAGTGGACCAAGAGATTCAAACGGATGCCTCTTTATTAGTTATGCAAAAGGTGTCACCTCTTTATCCGATCTATTTGACCTCATATTTAAATCATTACTTGCTTGTATGGACAGATGCAAATGCTAGACAATCCCTAACTCTAGATTGGAAGTCTTCCCTTCCGCCATTTTGGAGAGTCGATATAGTAAGGTACCGAGGGATCATAGCTACTGTAACCATTGCTCGTTGCGACAGCTTGAAACAACTAAACATGTTTTCTTTTACTGCTCTCTTTATACTGAAATTCGGAACAAATATTTAGCTTCTTATATAAGAGATTACAATGAATGGCAACATGATATCTTGTTAAAATGCTTTCTCTGCGGACTTGACTCCAAACGCTCCAAGAAAGTAGCTAGATCTTGCTTTTTAGTTCTTTGTGCCAAACAGGCTGTTCGAAAATTAGGTACTGTTTGAATATATTGATTTGAATTTTAAGTTTGTACTGTTGTGTTGCTATTTTAGTTTAGCGTTTGTTATTGTTTGTATTGTAAAAACCCAAGGGGTCAAACAAAAAAAGCACCTGCTACTACTACTCCTCTTCTGCCTCAGGCAACGCCCTCTGGCGCTCACCGTCTAAAGGCAGAGCTCCCTCTCGGCTCCTGCCTCTTCGCAGTCTCCTCTGACCCCTCTCTGGGGCAGGCCTGGTCCGGAGGTACACTCTTCTCTCCGCCCAAGTCTCCCTCCGACTGAGCCCTCAGCTCAGCTTTAAACCCAGGCTGGCTCACGCCCAGCTCAGGTGTTAGGTGTGCTCCTCTACTCCTGGAAGCACCAGTCCCAATAGCACCTGCTCTCACAGTGCTGGCGCCTACAGTTCCTTAAAGGGGCAGCAGTCCAATTAAGCTGCACCCTGCCACAGGGTGGGTTTTTCTTTTAATGACATTTTTAAGGGAGTTGTATTGTATTTCTGTTTTGTGTGTTTTATGTAAGCCTCCCTGAGCCTTAGTGGAAGGGCAAGATAGAAGAATGAATGAATGAATGAATGACAGAAAGGGGTGGGTTGAAGACTAGGGCGAGTTCCATTGTGTTTCACTATGGAGCTTCATGGCATCACAACTCTCTGAAGTGGGTGTGACTAAAGTGAGAAAGAGGCAGCAGGTTCTCTTTGCCACACTCCTTTTATTTTATTTATTTATTTTATTTATTTATTTATCTTTCAATTCAATACCCCGCCCCTCCTGCCATCAGGCATTTGATGGAGCCACTCTCTTTCTGATGTGGTCAAATCATGGAGCATTGTCACAGGGTATGGCATTGTCTGGGGGAGACAGGTGTCCCCTTTGCTTTCCCCCCCCCCTTCCAACATCCATGTGTACTAGCTTCATTCAGCACCCCCTCCCCAATACAAACCAAAATAACAAGCCATGCCCCCCCCCCCCCCCCTTTCAGCTCACAAGTGGCTAATTTTCATTCTCCGGTTACAAGAAATGAGTGTCACTTTTACAGGTCAAATGTGGCTCCTATCTCCACAGATGTTGCAACCTCACTTGGGGTCTCAACCCACAGCTTGGGATCCTCTGCGATAGAGAGCTGGCATTTAAGGAGAAATGATGGTTTAGTAGTGATGATTGCATTTACCCTAGCCATCAATTAAACACCGAGTTTAATTATCAGAATTCTTAGTGTGAGCATTGTTAAAATGCTTTATTTTGGCAGAAGCTGTAAATAAACCTACTAAGTGTTAAAATGCTTGGTTTTGAGTGTTTTTAAGGTTGATCTTGGGGGTGGCTTTTGTGGCGGGGTAGTTAAAAGAAAGGTGATTCTTGGTCTTGGACTCCTTTGATTCCCGATTTCCTGCTTGCTTGTTTTGTGAAAGCAAGAGAGACTGCTTTCAGTTCCTAATGTTGCTGGAACTCACTCTTGATTCTGGTGGCAGAATGCAATTTTACGATTGTTTTAAACAGCTTGTTGCAGGCATGTGACAGCTGGGGGAAACATGCTGATTCAGTAGACGAGCAATAATTTACTGTGTTTATATCTAAAGCCACTGACTACATCAGGCAATTCTGATGCTTCTTTTCTTTCTTATGCGCTGCGCCAGAGAAACGGATGGCCTTACTATAACGGACCATTCCGCCCCATCTCAACTGCTGTTGTTTTATCCAAAGGAAAGACATCCCAATAACATGCGTGTTGATGACTGAATGATTCCCGAGGTAGGGGAGGAGGGATGCTCCATCCGCGGGAAATCTAGCCTAAGTGGCTGTTTCTCAACAGTGGGGCTGGTGTGGACGGGGTCGGATGTAAGCGTGACCGCACTAGGGCCATTGTGTTCCTCGCATGCCCCCAACACACGAGGGCCATAAATAACCTTGAAATGACAAAATGAATTCAAGAGGCATAAAATACAGGCCCAGAGAGTCTCAAACATGGGGAGCTTGGGCTTCCGAAGGGCCCATGCCAGTACAAGGGGTGACTCCCAACACTTTGAGTAAGCTAGAAATAGCAATATACAAGTAACATACAGGTGAGCAATGTAGAGAGCCCCAGCCCCTGAAGGGATGCGTCGTCTGTTTAACCGAACGTCATAAACTTAATAACAGCAACGGTTTTGTTTTTTCTAACGGGCAAGTCGGCAGGAGTCCAGTAAACACTCCGACATTAGCAGGGCCGCCCCACACCGGGCCCTAGTTTCCCTGGATGCAGCAATGAGCGCAGGTTACCTCAGGGGAGCGCTTCCCACTCTCGTCCTCGAAGCTTTCTGGGCTGCTTTGCCAACTGAGCAGTCCGACGCCGGGCCTAGTTGTGTTCTGCTAAGATGGCGGCGCATCCAGCAGCTGGACTTGGGCTCAGTCTGCCCTCTGCAGGCCCTTGGTGCGAGAGAGCCACTAGGGTAACTGTGGTCGTTAGTAGCCTGTTTAGATGTATTAAGCAGATGTTGGATGAGTCGGGAATTAATTGGATTGACAATGATTGAACGTGCTCAGTAGCGAAATGCTTAATGATGTGTCTGTTTATGGCGTGTGCCTGGCACATTTGCATTTAATTCTCTTGCCAAGGACACTTTAGCAGTGAAGATGATTTTGTATGAGAGATTTTGTGTAAATAGCCCTGTAAGCAGTTAGCTTACTACTTCAGCTTGCTTTCCTCCGTTTAACACCCACCCAATTAGGGCTCTCAGTTGTACAGCCTCAAGCAGGAGTCAGATAACCTCAGGCTTTTAAGATTTCCTTGCTTGTATGTAGCGATCCAGAACCTCCAAATTTGGCCCACGTCTGTTTTTGGTGGGTTTTTTTTATTTGCCCCCTTTTCAATTTCTAGATCTGGCCCTTCAACCCAACCCCTAACTTCAAGCACTGAAAGAATTAGCTTAGGCAGAACAGAGTAAAGATTATTGTTTATATCGCACAAGCAGTGTACCTGGTGCTTTACAATCAGTAGTTATAGACAGGTCCCTACAATCCCTACAGGGGACTTACAATCTAAGAGGCAAGGGAAGTGGGGGACAAGTGAGAGGCGAACATCGGGAAAGACCAGAGTACATTCATGAGGTTGAGAAGCTGCAGGTGCACGTGCTTCACTTAGTTACAGGGAACTAGATGGAGGCATACACTCAGGATCTTTGGCATAGATCCAGGATCTGGACCCTCTCCTTCCCCATCCAGAGCATATCCCTTAAGAGCCTCCCTGCCAACTCCTATCTATGAAGCTTGTACTAATTTTCAAAGTGGTGTGCAGGAGGGAAAAGCTCACCTACCCTCCTGGTGTTTATACTCTGACACACTGCAACCCATCATAAGTACTTACAGAAAGCTTTGGACTGAAAGTATTGCAATGCAATCATTTATTTCAAGTGTATTTGACATTCCTTAGTGAGAAATGTGAGCCGGATGTACTACCGTTAGGTCTTGGTACACAGTTGGTTGAATAACCCAGGATCATTGTCCGACTGGTAACATGGTGTTCCGGACTACAAAGGTCTGTTCAGGGTCTGGTGCTATTCAATATATTCACCAATTATTTAAATCAAAGAGTCAAGAGCATACTTATTAAATTTGATGATGACACAAAGCTGGGAGGGATTGCAAAACGCTTTAGAGGATAAGCTCAGATTTCAAAATAGGGGAAATGTACTGGAATAAATAGGATGAAATTCAAAAAGGACAAATGTAGAAAACATAGGAATGGTGGGGGGGATCATTGTACAAATTGGGAGATGACTAGCGAGGCAGCAGGACTTCTGGAAGGAATCTGGGGAGTTCTTACCAGTCCGCAAACTTAGCTAGTATATCACATTGGTGACTTGTCCTAATAGGGCAGTGCTATTTTGGATTGCATTCACAGAAGCATCATTTCTACAGTAAGGCAAGTAACCGTTCCTCTCTTGTTTGGCCCTGGTCAGGAGAAACTGGAAATGCTTAGCCTTGAGAAGAAGGCTGAGGAGGGCGTGATTACAGTTTCAAATACCTTAAAGGCGTTGATAAGCAAAATGCTGCCCAGTTGTTCCCTCTGGTTACTGAAGCTAGGACTAGAAGTCATGGGCTTAAATTAAGAGAGAGAAGATTTAAGGTAAATTTTAAAAAAGAATTTTCTAACCACCAGGCCAGCTAGGCAGCAGCAGCACAGATTACCAAGGGGCCTTGTGTAGTCCCCAGCACGGGAAGCCATTCAATTTAGGTTAAATAAATACATCTGAATGGTCTAGGTGTTGTGGTCTAGGTGTCTGCTTAAGGGCAGAGGGTTTGGACTAGATGAGCTTTTAAAATCTAGTACAGCCCTAAAATTCTATAACTGAATATTTGTGATTTCGTTTTGTCTGGTTTTGAATTTATTTTGTTTAATTACTCAAGTAACTTCCTGGGTGGTTTTGTTTTTCAAGTGTGATATAGAAGGAGCTGCCCCAAACGTGACCGTCAGCTTAAACCTCCCTGCCAACGGCTCTCCTCTCCAAGATATCCTGGTCCACCCCTGCATGACGTCCCTCGACTCTGCCGTCCTCACTTCTAGTAGCGTCGATTCGATGGATGATTCTGCGTTCAGCGGGCCTTACAAGTTTCCTTTCACCCCTCCTTCCGACTTCTTCAGTCTGTGCTACTATACTTCCCAGGTAACGTTCCCGCAGCCTTATCATTCCTCAGGTCTTTTCTCCGTTAAGTGGGGGGGAAAAATGCCTTTTATATTTTGGAAAGTGTGTAAGTGAGTTTTTTTTAGTCACGAGTAGATTTGGTAGTAACAGTGCAGGAAACATACAGGTTGCAAACCATTTACTCAGGAGGAGTCTTGCTGGGCAGTTCCACATGCTGCATTAGCCACATAAAGAGTATGTTTGTGTTTTCTTTAGAACACACACACACACAGACACACACACACAGACACACACACACAGACAGACAGAGATGTCTGGTTAAATGCCAAACCCATGGAATTGGAAAAACAGGAGCAGTTATCCTTTGGGTTTTGGTTGATGGGGAAGCCTCTGCAGCAAGCAGAAGTGGTCACAGGACTGCTGGAGGGAACCAAGAGGTCTCCCTTCCCACCAGTGATCAGCACTGGGTGTGTCTACGCATAACCCTTGCCACCAGTCCAGCTGCCTATCACAGGGGCAAGCGTTCTATTTGGTCATGCAAACCCGAGAGGAATAAGCAGAGGGAACGCAGGTTTGCAGGAGTTGGTTTCCCCAAGAATAAATCTGGGGAACTTCTCAGCAAACCTTATAGAGCTGTCAAGAACATACCCCAGAATGAAAGTCTGCTCACCAGGCTTGTCCGTTTCAGCAGCGGGGCCTGTTTCAGCAATGGGGCTTTGTCCTTGTCAGTTTCATGAGTGGGAAGGATTGCCTGGTCAGCTCTTCCAGCAGGGAGGATTGCTGTGCAGCGGGAAGCTCTAAGCTTCACGTTTATGCTACCACCCCGTTGGTCGAAATCTGTCGGGTGGCAGCATAAACACAGAACCACTTGTTCGTGGTGCTTCACCTCAGATGACATTACCCAGAGCACCATGGGGTTGATTTCCCATGTGGTTAACGTGTAGAGCCACCCACTGATCTCCAGCAAGCAGAAATCCCTCCTTCTCCACCCACAGGAGTCCCAGCCCTTCCCAGATAGGGCTGCTACATGCAGATTGGAGCGCGCCGCATGCAGCAATGACAGCTTTAGAAAACCCCCAGGGTGTTGGGGGCAGATCTGTGGGAACTCTGATATGTCTGGCAGCTCTCCAGGCCTTTGATGCACATCCAGGGCACATGTAGAAGCACCCACTTAAATCAATAGAGGAAGTGGTTTGAGGACTGTGGCCAAAGAGAGAAATCCTGGCCCTGCTAATGTCAGTGGGAGTTTTGCAATTAACTTTAGTGAAGTCAGGATTTTGCCCAAGGTCCTCAGTTCTAATTAAAGCAGAGAAACATTTCATTTACAAGGCAAAACTCTAATTATCAAGAACTGTTAAACCCTTGTAGAGAGTGTCTTTGGAAACTGTTGTGTGGGATGTGTGGAGAGACTATTCTATCTACAGAAAGTAATGTGGGTTTTGGTGACAAAGTCCTTGAGTTATAGCCTCTCAAAGTTAATGGTGGAGTGGGCGGGAGGGAACAAAATTTTCGAACTTCTTTTTGCTGGGCTCTAGCTCTCCCGTCGTAGCTCATGTTCAATTGAAAATAAGCAGAATGCCTATTTGTCACATCTAGTTTTTGCTTTTAATTAGCACAATGTGCTCAGAGTTATAGTTTCAAAGTTATAATAACTTCCAATTATGTTGATTTCTAAATGGAACAGCGATCAGAACCGTGTTCCCATGTACAATGCTGTCTTAGAGTCATTAGGACTCAGGCTTTCCTAAGGAGCTCAGCAGACTAGCAAATAGTCTGTTAGAGGGGTAGGGGACCTCGGGCCCTGAGGCCAAATGTGGCTCATGGCAAGTTTTTATTTGGCCCCATCCCTGGATCTGGCCCTAGTTCTAGTTCCAGTTCCTATCCCTAAGCACTGAAAAACTGAGCTCAGGATAAGGGAGCAGAGATGAGGGCATGCACACAAGGATGGGTCAGATCCATAAGACAGATCCATGATCTGTGCCTTCCTCTCACACCCCTTAAGAATCCCGGACCCCGACTTTCATGTGACCCTCAGAGTTTGTACTATTTTTCAGAGTGGCCCCCAGGAGGGAAAAGGTTCCCTGGCCCTGGACTATGATAACTGCAGTATTACTCAAATTAATCAACTGCCAATTGGTATTTCCATTTCTGTTTAGTTACTGTTAAGTCATTTCTTAGCTTAATGCTAACAACTGGAACAGACTGCAGCATTGTTCCCCAAATTACCCTATTCTCTCCAGGTGCCTGTCCCACCAATTCTGGGATTTTACCAGCTGAAGGAAGAAGAACTGCAGTGGAAATTAACAGTGAATTTAAAACTCCACGAAAGTGTGAAAAATGCTTTCGAGTACTGCGAAGCTCGTATACCGTTTTTTAACAGGTGAGAATAAAGAAATCCTGATAGATTTATTTATTTTTCCTCTCTTCTTAGGCTTGGGAATTCAGGTATCACTGTAGCTGGAGCTTTTCCTCTCACATACCAAAAGCTTATCATCATCATGCAAATCAAGGAATCAGTTTGGCATGCAAACTCCACTGGGAGCTTCACCTGAATTCTAGATGCCTTTCTCCTTTTCTGTATTTAATGATGTTTGACTAGCTGTGCTTAACAGTCAGCACAGACACATTCACCAACCAGGGAAATGAGAACTGGGCTCACTAGGGGGTTTGGGTTATTTTTTTATTTCTTAATTCCCCCATTTCCTCTTAACATTCTTCATGTCAAATCCAGCCACCCACCTGGTAGATTAAGTTTTGATGTTGCTTTCAAACCAAGGTCCTCTGTCCCTAAAGATGGTTAATCCTACAGTCACGTATCCGCTTGTCAAATTGTAGTTTTAAATAACTATTTTTTTGTTAAGCCTGTCTATATATAATATAGCTATTTGCTAAAATTCTACCAGGGACACGAGACAGAGCTATTGATATTAACCATTGCATGGGTAAAACACTAGCTGCATTAAAGGCACTGAAAGAATTATTGCAGCTATAATGGGCCACAGTAGCTGTAATTTCTTTCCGTCTGTTATTGGGATGTTCAGCTGGGTGTGCGTTTATAAGTAACAGCTTTAATAATGCCTCTTTTGCTTTATTTTTTAAAAATGCTTTCCATTAAATTGTCGCACGGTGTAATTTCCAATGAGCCTTACTCCTCTTTTGTGCCATAGGGGTCCAATCACACATTTGGAGTACAAAGTTAGTTACGGCCAGCTAGAAGTATCAAAAGAGAAAAGCTTACTGGTTTGGGTCATAGGTAAGCCTGGTTTTATTTATTCATTTACCTGCCTTTTCCCCGAAGACTTGGGGTAGCTAACATGGTTGGGGAGCCTCAGGCCCAGGGGCCAAATGCGGCTCACGGCTTCTTTTTGATTTGGCCCATTTCCAGTTCCTGGGTCTGGCCTCTGGATACCCCCGTCACTGAAAGACCGAGCTTCGTGTAAAGGATGGGGAGACAGTAGTTCAGCTGATCACTTTTAGTGGACCAAATTCTGTTGATGGAGGGTATTACACTTTTGAGCCACACAAGACTCTTCATTAGGGCTGATGCGGCAACAGCTGTTACCGCGCCGCAATTTCATTCCGCCATTTCGGAATTGCCTGCGCCACACCGCGGCTTTTCTGCCAACATTCCGCTAATTCCGCTGATGTTCTGCAAATTCGGAAACTATCAGAAAAATTGCGGAATTGTCGGAAACTGTCGGAAAACCGCTGTTCCGCTATTTCGTGGCACTGGCGGAAGTAGCGAAAATGTCATGTTTCCGCTATTTGTGAAGCCTGTGGAAGTAGTGGAATGAAATTAGCGGAACTGCGGAAGTAGCGGAATGAAGCTAGTGGAATGAAAGCCTCTGCCACGCCGTACCACTAATTGCGGAAACAGCTACCGCTGCGACTTTCCGCTACAGCCCTACTCTTCATCCGGCATATGAGGAATCTTGCCCAATGAAGAGTCCTGTGTGGCTCCAAAGCTTGCATACCTGCCCCAACAGAAGTTAGTCCAATAAGAGATCTCATCTGAACTATTTTGTCTCCCATCTACAACTTTGGGGACCAACAGGACAACCACATTCGCTCTCTCTAAACTCAGTTTAAGGGGTCAGAGATAAAGACATGCACACAAGGATCGGGGCAGATCCATGGCCCAGATCCATGATCTGGACCCTCCTCTATTGAGCACACCCCTTAAGCACCCTCACCCCCCAACTTTTTATGTGACCCCTTGAGATTGTACTAACTTTCATAATGGCCCCTGTGAGGGGAAAGGTTCCCCACCCCTGGCACATAAGAATAAAAATATATTAAAATCGCTTTAAAAAAATAAAAAAAACCCAACCCAACCCCTATCCCTGTCTGCCAAACACTTGGCCAAACAGAAAGGTCTTATATTGAATCCAGATAAGGTCAGGCTTTGCCAGATCTCCAGGAGAAGGGAGTACCATAGTACTGAGGGCAGCCATCAAGAATGCCTCCCTGCATGCCATAAAACGTGGTGGGCAGATGGTTACTGGCAAGAGAACGCTCCTGGCTAACCGCAGGGATCGCGATGGGACATGAGGGAGAGGGCAGCCGTTGAGATATACGGGGCCCAGGCTGTTTAGAGCTTCAGAGTTCCAAACTTGAATTGTGGCCGGAAAGCTATTGGAAGCCCATGCCGACTCGTAACATGCTCTCCATGATCCATAGGAGTCAGGCCGCTGCGGTCCGCGCTGGCTGCAGCCTCCGAATAGTCCCGTGCAGAGCGCCTTGCAGTGGTCTAGCCTCAAGGTTATAAGTGCATGGATAACAGTAGTCAGGTTCAAGAGGGTCACCGCCTTCTCACTGGGTGGAGTCAGTAGAAAGTGCTCCGTCCTGGCCAGCATCGTAAAATACGAAACCTCATTGCGTTTTTTCTGGCATATTCTCTACCATAGACACCTCAGTTTCTCTGAGGTTCTTAATGTAGCCGTTCTCTTTTTAGGACAAAAGTTCCCCAAATCACTGGAAATTTCTCTTACTGGGACTGTGGCTTTTGGTAGCATGAGCCAGCAGCAGCCTGGCGATCCCATTTGCAGCGGCAGCACCGCGTACATAAAGGTAAGCCATGGGGTAGGGGGGGAGAAGATGCCATAGAAATCCATCCTCTGTGAACTTAAATTGACTATGAAGCTACATTGATTTGCATCAGACGTAATTATTCCCATCTTTGTTCTCTGCATGCAGTTTTCTATTTGCTTGACTCCGGGACACTTGTTCCTATCATCTTTCTGCACTTGCATGCCAAGAGTAGCGTAACATGTGACCAGCATTTATGCAGGGAGAATAACAGTGTGGATCGGATCACGTTTCTTTCCCTGTCTTTCTCTAGCTTTATTTTAAGATCCCAGATTACACCCTGACTGGATGTTACGCTGACCAGCATTCTGTTCAGGTCTTTTCATCAGGAAAACCCAAAATCAATACATGTGAGTTGTTCCAAGCTGTCAGTTGCTACGCTCAAATGGTAAAATGCAAATAACAGTGACTGCTCTTTAAATATGAAATGAGATTATTCTTGGCTGTATTTGAAATGATTTCCTCAAACTTCTCTCTCCAAAAATACAGTTAAAATGTCAGGGTAACAAACCCCCATGGGACCAGAGGAAAAGTTTATGGTGTCAGGATGTGCAGTATATTATTTATGATAGAGTCGCAGGATCAGTTCTATAGTTAAGGCAGCTTGCACTCTCTGTTCAAAATCACAAAAAGTTTATTTGTTATAAAATCGAGATGATTTATCCTATTAATTTGAAACTTTGTAGGGTGGTGTGCTTAGGTGGGTAGTAGATGCTATCCAGAATTCAGACAAATTGGTTGAGAAACAGCTGAGGTATAGGACTTTGAATTGCGGAGGCAGAACTGTTTTTTCTCCCTTTTGCACCATTTTCTAATGACACAGGAAAGTTTGCTTGAAGTTATTCGTGTGGAAGTGTAGAGGTGTCCAAAAATCATTTTAGTCCATTCCTGAATTTAGATTTTGAAAATGTGTCATGTAGTTTTTAAGTTATGATGTTTTTGATGTCCCCATGTTATCCAAAGGGGAGAGTAAGATTTTAAGGAGAAAATAAGATTTTAGATTTGGATGTTATCCAAAGGAGAGAGTAAGATTTTAAAATAATATCAGGATGGATGAAAAGGGGAAATTAGGGAGGGAGGGAGGTGTAGACTCCCCAGTCTCTCAGGGGAGTGGAAGTGGGTGGGATGGCGTGTGGATCATTGATAGCCCCATGAGGCTTGTGGCAGTCACCTTGGCAGAGGTGGAGGGTGCTGGGACAGTTTGAGGATGAGGAGGGTCCAGATCATGGATCCATCTCCTCCTATTCTTGTGTTCACATCCCCTTTTCTGCTTCTTGACCCTTGAAGGGAGCAGGTTGGGGAGGGGGAGGGGGAGACCCACAGGGCTTCTGAGTAGGTGATGGGGAGACCCACAGAGTCGGCAGAAGCTTGGTTGGGCGGGAGGGGCAGTTCCTCAGAACAGTTGAGCGGGTGAAGGAGGAGGAATCCTCTCTTGGACATGTCGGACACTGAGGGGCTGGCAGCCCCAACTCCCCCTGCCTTCCAGGCTCTGATCCAGTCACCCCACCGGGCTTGAAGGAGGCACTGATAGAGACAGTGAATGGGATCCTGTGCCAGCTGCTTCGAAGGAGCAGCTGAAGGTGCTGGAAGCGACCAAGGATGTGGGATGCAGCCTGGGCAGTCAACCCATCAGTGCCTGATTATTTATTTATTTTATTAGCATTTATACCCAGCTCTTCCCTGAAGGCTCAGGGTGGTTTACAAAGAACATAAAATACGATTAAGACGTTAAAATACAATCCTCCCCCAAAACCCAACCCGCTCCAACCCCCCCCCCCCAATAACCTGCCACCTAATCCCTGATATGCACGAGTGTTCCGCACACGACATGCGTGGGTTCCGCGGGGGGAGGGGGTCACACAATGCAGGTAGCTTGTGCGCACGTGGGTTGCAGGGACAGCAGCAAAATTAGTTTTGCCTAGGGCAGCAAAAATCCTTGCGCTGACCCTGCTAGTGGGCTAGAGCAGGGGACTCCTGGGTTCTCTGGCAGGAGAGTACGGCTAGTGGGTTAGAGCACAGGGACTGGGAGGCAGGACTCCTGGGTTCTCTGGCAGGAGAGTACGGCTAGTGGGTTAGAGCACAGGGACTGGGAGGGGAATGGGGGCTAGTGGGTTAGAGCAGGGGTGAGGGAGCTAGGAGTGGGATCTAGTAGTTACAGCAGGAGGAGCTAGGAGCTGGTAGTGTTGTAGGACAGGAAATTTAGTGTATTCCCCTTTCAAAAAACATGGAAATTCTAGGATCATAAGACTGTTTAGCTTTAGAGAGGAGTTAAAGCTCTTACAAATTCACTCATGCGCCCAAAATCATGGAAATTGTAAGTTAAGGCTCTAACCTTAACTTGTGAGCCATGTAAGCAGTAAATACGTTGTACAGTGCTCGCCTACACCTTAGTCTCCACGCACCCACACTTTGCCTTTGTCTTTCAACCCCAATCCTCTTCCTCTGCCGCTTGGGGGCAATACTGAAGCTGGGAGCAACAGTTGCTGCCCCCTGACTCCCTACTTTCCCTCTATGCTTTACTTTGGGTTGGGGAGAACGGCACAGGTGAGTACTAGGGGGCTGGATATGGGGTGATCAAGGTTGATGGATGCAGGATGTGTACAAGGAGACAAGACTGGGGGAAGCCGGACAGTGGGGGTGGGAAGTGTCTGTATCGTATGGGGCAGCCAGATGCTGTGGGACTGAGGACAAGGCTGAGAAATGGATGATGTGTATGCCCGGACGAGGCTGGGGGGCAGGCAGGGTAGAGGGAAGTGTATATCAGCAATGAGCAGACAGGCACTGGGTGCGGTGTATATTGGGGGGAGAAGCTTGAGCGATGGGTGATGTATTTTCACAGTCACGGCTAGAGAGCAGCCAGGGGAGCAGTGTTTGTGTGGGGAGGGAGCACCCAGGTGCTGGGGGGCTAAATAAGGCGGGAGAAGGCTAAGAGATGGGTGATGTGTATTCATAGACAAGGTTTGGGGGACAGACAGGGGTGTGGGGGAGAAGTGTGTGTCTGGTTTTTGTAAGTGCTTTCAATTGGATTGGGGACAACGGGACGTCCAAGTCCTGGGGGTGTGGGGCGTATAGGCAAGAAACCAGATTGATGGCTATGGGATGCGCACTGGCAGACAAGGGGTGGGGAGCAGTGTGTGTATGGGCAGCGGGCAGCTCAGATGTATAGTGGGCGGACAAGGCTCAGAGTCAGCCAGGGGTGGGGAGTACTGTGTTGATAGAGTGGGGCACCCAGTTGCCGGGGGAATCTATATGGGGAGCACAAGGGTGAGGAGAGATGGGTGATGTGTATTTAAGGACAAGGTTTGAGGGACAGCTGCTGCCTTAGAGGAGAGCTATAAATGAAGGCGAAATTGTGGCTACAGTGGAGACAGCGATCAAGTCCTTAATAGGGTGGGGAGGAACTTTCTGTCCCCAGCTTCACTGTTGCCCCTAAACTGCAGAGGAAGAGGATTGGGGCTGAAGACCAAGGGAGAGTGTAGATGGTGCCTAGGTTCTAAGCCAGCACAATATATATGACTGTACAATGTCTTTACTGCTTACGTGGTGTACATGTTCAGGCAGGAACCATAACTTACCATTTCCATGGTTTTTGGAGCATGAGTGAATTTGTAAGAGCCTTGACTCCTCTCTTCAACCGAAAGGTTTTTTTGATCCTGGAATACTATTTTATATCTATATATAATTTACTTTTTTATTAATATGCTGGTTTTGACTTGCTGTGCACCACCCTGAGCCGAAATCTCTCATCCACTCAGGAACAGAAGTTGGTCTGATAAAGGTTATCAATGGAATCATTTTGAATGTCTGCCAGACTTGTAGTGCTGCCGGCCCCTGTCCATAATTGCTAGTGTCTTGCCTCTTGAGCAAAGTACGACTGCTCCCTGCTTTGGGAGAGGTGCTAGTGCTACCCTGAGAGGCTTCCGTTCAAGGTCTTCCCTCAGTTCGTGCGATTCCTGCTCCTTGCTCTCTCGCTCTGCGTGAGCCTCCTCTAACTCCATTTTATCGGGATTGAGCAGAGCGAAGCTCAATCCTGATAAGACGAGATGGTGGTGGGGAGGGTGGGGGAAGTGCTGGCCCCTCTGGTAGGGGGGTTCGCCCGCCTGCTGCTCTTCAGGTTCGGAGTCTGGGGGTGGTTTTGAATTTGGGCCTTCGTCTGGATCGGCAGGTGGAGGCGGTGGCTAAAGCCGCCTTTCGCCAGCTGTATCTGGTACGGAGGCTTCGGCCATACGTCTCGGGGCCCAACCTGGCCACTCTCATCCATGCCTTCATCACCTAGAGGCTGGAATACTGCAACGCGCTGTACATGGGGCTTCCCTTGTTCCTGGTTCGGAGGCTGCAGCTGGTGCAGAACGTGGCAGCCCGGCTCCTGACAGGGACGGGGCGGCGGGAACACATAACACCGGTGCTCCGCGCTCTGCACTGGTTGCCTATAGTGCACCGAGCCAGATTCAAGGTGTTAGTGTTGATCTATAAAGCCCTGCACGGTCTGGGCCCCTCATACCTCGGGGACCGCCTCGCCCTCAGAGCGATCCCTTCGGTCCACCGGGGGTGCCTTTTTGGAGGTCCCCCGTGTAAAATGGGGGGGCACAATGGAGAGCACGTTCTCGGTGACTGGGCCGTGTTTATGGAATTCCCTCCCGGAGGAGGCTCACCCGGCCCCAGGCCTGTCGGCCTTCCAACGTGTTTGCAAGACTTGGCTGTTCGCCCAGGCCTTCGGAGGGGAGGGTGGGGTAGGGGGGCGGGTTGGTTTTAGTGATGTTTTATAAATTGTCGTGGGTTCGGTGTTCTTATTGTGTTGATTTTTTTATTATTATTGTGTTTTTATAATGTTGTAAGCCGCCCCGCGATGCCATAGGCATGAGGGGGTGGCTAATACATTTAATGAAATAAATAAATAAAATATTGCTGGGGTGGGTTATAAATCCAAAATGTACCTATGTAGACGATTCCAGAGTCTTAGTCAGAAATGTACTATCGTGAGACCCCCCCCAAAGGCTGCAATTCTGCAACCACTTATCCAGAGTAATCCCATAGAAATCAAAGAGACTCTTCCAGAGTAAGTGGTTTTAGGATTCTCCTGACCCAAGCCACATTTTGGTATCTCTTCTACTCCTTTGAGGAAGGTTCCCATGAGAGCTCAGTGTTCTCATCCCTTTCCTGTTGTGACAAGTTATAAACTGCAACACAGAATCTTATTGTCATCCAGGAAATGTACCTCTCCGACCTGCAATTTATATTCATTGGACCAATTCCAACCCAGACACCTGCTTTTGAGTTAACCTCTGCTTGAATTATAAGCTAGTGACTGTTACATTAGGTAAAGCAATTGAAGCCGAGACTTTATTAAATGTCTCATTATCAGGAAATGATTTTCAAATAATAATATGGGTATTAGAGTTTAGAGAGACCATTATACTACTTCTGTACATTTGTAAGAATGGATTAATATTCTCTTCACTTAGATAAAGGCAACATAAGACACCACATAATGTTTATTCTGTCTGTCTTTTTTTTTTTTTTTTAGCCCGGGAACTGATTTCTTCGGATTATTACATCTGGAATTCCAAAGCCCCAGCTCCGGTCGTGTACAGGACTTTATTTTTCTAATTTTCCTATCTTTAAAAGAATAATCTAGCAGTAGCATTATGCAGTGAAAACTAAACTTGCTGCAGGATTTTAAATGTGTATTTAAGTTCTTGTATTTGGAGAAAAAATATATACCGATTTCAATTAAAATTTACAATAATTGATCTTGTTTACTGTTTGAAAGAATATACTTTAAACAGTGGGGTTTCCTTCTCTGTTTGTTTATGACTTCTGGCCAGTTTTGTACAAAGCTGGGGCTTTATCAGCAAGCAATCAGACTTTTGCTGTGGCGGGCCCCTCAGTGTAGAACTCGCTCCCTCCAGATGTTCGTTTCAATTCCTTCCTCTTCACTTTTAAAAAGCACCTGAAGATTATTATTATTATTTATTATTGTTGTTATTATTCTCTAAGTGCCTTTAGAAGATCCACTGCTGGTTGTTTTTAATGTATTTTTCCTTCCCCTTTAAACTGTTTTTAAGTGGATTTTAGGTCAGGCTGAAACAAGATTTCTCAAAAAAATGAAATCTCATCAATGGTTCTCGTTTTGTCTCCTGATGAACCAAGAACCTCTCAATATTTTTGCCCAACTGAATTCTCGGGCAAAAATGTTTTTAGAAAATAATTTTTTAAAAAATTCATTGCACACGTGCGAAATGGCCACCGTCCTTAACCAAAATGGCCGCAGTTGCGTCGCTGCCATTTTAAGTTTAGGGCGACGGCCATTTTTGTGCGTGCGCAGTTGATTTTTGTATATATATTTTGCCTAAGAATTTGGTTGGGCGTCAGGAAATCGAACCCAGTTCCTGAAATTACAATATTTCTCACAAGCAGCAAAATTGCTGCTCGCTTCAGCAATTTTAGGTTATTTTATTGTATTAATATTGTGAAGTGCCTCGAGCTCCAGATGGTGGGGGAAGGGACATTATAAGAATAAAATTGTCATTATTAATCCTACAGTGGCTGACTTAGTAAACTAGCCCACATTCTGCGTAATCTCATGGAAGCCGAGGATTCGATCCCAATCCGTTGAAACCAATGGGAGTTTTGCCATCGACTTCACAGTGATCCGGATTGCATCCAGAGAGATTAAACACAATGTGTGCTGGTCTGTGCTGGTGTAAGTCTTTGCAGAAAGAGCGCTAGAGCTTTGTGCTACAGATTCATGCGCAGGGATGGGCCTCGTGTACAGCTTTATTGCCTGCAGTGAGATTCTTTGGGAGCATGGGATCCACCAGGAAACAGAAGCGCCTACAACCTTTGTGGCCCAGATTCTGATCTCACTCATGTTGTGAAGCCAGATGCTAAAATGCTCGACATATGAAAATGGATCCTTCTCAGCACACAGCTGCTCTTCCCAATTTGCTCAACAAAATTATTTTTGTATGGCTGTATGCAATGTACGTACGCAGTAGCTCACAGAAACGTTTTTCATGACAGCCCTAGGAAACCTAGTCCGGGCCAGAGATCTGTGTGCATGGCATATTTCCCTGTTGCTGCCATTGTAAAAAAGCTGTGAACACAAGTCCCTGGGTTCTCAGTGATTGCTTCATTCGGCGGCAGGCCCTATTCCTTAAGGAATTGCCTCTGGCAGTGCAGAATTACCATCTGAGCAGGGAGCACTGTGGGCTCAGCCAATGGGGATCTGGTATTTTGAACTAGATGCTGGCACTGAATTGCCATCGTGCATTCTAGGGCCATGAGGCTGCCTGCCCCAGCTGCTGTAGAGGAGCAGTCCACAACCCTCAGCTGGAGATTTAACAAAAAACAAGCCTCTCGGGGGCGCAGTTTTGCCTCTCAGAACATCTGTAGGGTATTTTGCGGTTTTAAGAGGGGAGCTATCCAACACTGATGGAGCAGCATGCTGGGGAAACTCATTTGCATTCAACAATTTGCATAATTGAGTTGCCTAATTTATTTCTCTTGCAAAATTTGGGCTTCCTGGGGTAATTTCAGACGTGACTGGCCCAAAGGCCTGTCACACTGAATCACGCACCGGGATCCGTTTCAGATTCGGATCAGGAATCAGGCCATCCGTCCTTTAGATGTGCCAGCCTGATTCTCGTTGGGGAGGGGCGGCGCAGCGCAACATGCGGTCGCACAGCGCTTCCCCCCCCCCCCCCCCCCCCNCCCCCCCCCCCCAGCACGCGTGCGCTCCCCCAGCCACCCATTCTCCGGGAGACAGGCGGGCACAGCAGCCAATCCAGCCGCTGCGCCCGATCCTGTATCACGGTCTGGGCCACAATCTGGGACGGGCCAACGGTACAGACATCACTTTGGCCACGTTCCAGGATGGGCCAAATCTAACCACGCTTCCGGAGGTGAGGCCAGAAGCGTGGTTATTTTGATTCATGCCAGGTATTCACCGTGGTGAACATCTGGCAGGAATCTTTTAGGCGTAACAGGATAAATCGCCACCACAGGGGATTCACTGTGGTTGACCGTGGTCCCATTAACGTCTGAAATTACCCCTGGTTGCAGAATTTGAGAAGGGGGGTGGAATGTTTGTGGGAAACGTGACCCATGGTTTTGGAACTGGAAACAATAACCATGTGATGACTTGTGAGAGGTTGGTTTGTTTTGCCAAGGGGGTAATGCCAAGCAATCTGTGAATTCCCTCTAAAGACGGACAACAGCAGAAATCCTACAGAAGATGCAGGTGCAATTCTTCACCCAGCCCAGTTTTAAAACCCAGCAAACAAAAGTGTCCCAAGTTTTGGCAGCGTGTTAGGAAAGTAATGCTAACTCCCGTTCATGAGAAAGCTGGGCTTGCGGGAGAGAGGGAGCCTTAGGTTCGTAGAGGCAAGGCTCTCATTTTGAGAAGAAAATTGGTATCTGCAGGAACGCAGGAAACGGACTTTGAGAATGATCAGGAAATGAGTAAACGGTGGAAAGCGGGTGGGAACAAACTGTGGGAACCCGGAGAGCAGCACAAAAGAAGAGAAGAATGCCGTTTCTAGTAACTGGGCATGACGGCTGCCGCTACAGTACCTCTTGTTTAACTGTACGCTGTGTGATAAATAAGATTAGTGATTATGTAAGGGGGAAAGTTTTAAGCTATAATTTAAAAAATGCTTAGATTGAGATAGTAATCTAATTGGCTGGTTAAACGTTCTAAAGAGTAGATTAATTCATATGAACCATGCAGCTCAGCTGAAACTGCTAGGCAAACTTCTAAAGGCCGGCTCCGGCGTGTTGAAATTAAAATTACCCCCTCTTCAGAAAGATACCGTCTCCATGTTTGCTACGAGACAAAGAGTGTATTCGTTACCCCACCACCCTGTAACTCGTAACACCCTGTCACATGCGCTGGCAGCTCTACCCCAGGCTCTCGTTCGCTTGCTTTGTTTATTTATTTCGCTATCCATTCCACACTATCCCAAGAGCTATAATAATAAGTATAAAATTAAATGCATATATTACAATATAAAAATCCCTTTTTAAAAAAGCCCACCACCAAGCAAGTCGCCTCTCCACCCATAAAACACTTGGCCAAGTAAAACGGTCTTACGTTGCCTCTGGAAAATGCTTGGGCTTTGACGGAGTTCCAGGGGAAAGGAGCGCCCAAGTTAAGAACATAAGAAGTGCCCTACTTGGTAAGACCAAGGGTCCATCTTGCCCAGCATCCTGTCTCCGACAGTGGCCACCTTTTGGTCTCTTTAGAGAAGTGCCCAACGGGTCATAGAAGAGTGATTCCTTCCCTGCTACTTACTCCCAGCTCTTGACAGTCAGGGATTACATTCCCCCTAACTAACTTGACTAATAACCATTTATGGGCCATCGAACACATCAACTCGGAGTGCAGCAGAGGTTAAAAAGGCAAACAATGTCAGAAAGGGATAGCGACTAAAACAGAAAAATCATGCCACATTATAAATCCATGGTGTTACCACATCTTGAATATTGTGTGCCATTCTGGTCGCTGCATCTCAGAAGAGATATAGGGTGATTTCAGACATTACACGGTCCCGATTCACCACAGTGGATTCCCGGCGGGGGTGAACAGATCAACCATCCCCCTTGGTCAAGGAAAGCCCGTAACAGACATGACGGGACCGGGACCACAGCAGGGAATCAGACCATGGCCTGGGGCAGCGCAACAGACATTACGCCGATCCCAGGCCAGGCCGTGGTCAAAGCACCCGGAAGGTGCCGGGGCGGTGCGTCCTGACTGCTGTCGTGTGCCCTTTAAATCTCCCTCCCCGGTCTGTGTTGTTGCTGGTTGCCTGGCAGCAATGCTGCGCACTTTGTCCCCGGCTGGGAATCATTTTCTTTGGTTCCGGCCAGTGGTTGCCATTCAGACATTACTTTTTGTTGTTTCCCGTTGGGAATCTCTTTGACCACGCTTTTGGAGATTGTCCCGCTGGGAGCTCCGGAAGCATGGTTGATTTTGACCCCAATTGGGTATTGACTATGGTGAACATCTGGCGGCCTCCGAACAGACATGCAGGGCGCTTTGGCCCCGCCGCGGGATTGACCGTGATCCACTGTGGTCGAGCGTGATCTCGTAATGTCTGAAATCACCCATAGTCGAACTGGAAGGACAGAAAAGCAACACAAAGGATCAAGGGTATGAAAGAGCTTCTGTATGAGAAGCTCAATAGGTTAGAGAGCTTCAGCTTGGAGAAGAGATGATGGATAGGAGATATGATAGAAGTTTATAAAATCATGAGTGGCATGGAACAAGGAAACAAATAGTGAGTTATTTACCCTCTCAAATAGTCGAAAACTAAGGGACATGCCATGAAACAAGCTGGCAGCAGATTTAAAACAAAAAAAGAGTATATTTTTCATTCAACACACTAACTTGTGGGACTTGTTGCCAATGGATGTGGTGAAGGCCAATAGCATAGCTGAGTTTTAATAAGGATTGGCGGAGGTGAGATCCGTTAACGGCTACTGGACAAGTAAGTCAGAGGAATGTAACCGGACTACCAGGAGCTGGGAGGGAACAGCAGGGACTGGGATCACTCCATTATGACCTGTTGGCTACTTCTCCAGTGCGACCGAGAATGGTGAGAGACAGGACGCTGGAGACAGGACGCTGTTCTCGACGGACCATTGGTCTGGCCCAGAATGGCACTATGTTCTTATGATCTCTCCGCTAAGAACAGGGACCTGTGTTGACTGCGTTTTCCCCATTGCGGTCAACGAGGGAAACACAGTGAACGTGGTTCCCTATCTACAACCTTTTCTAATCTTTTTTTACCAAGTTTATTTATTTATTTATTTATTTAAAATTTATATCCCGCCCCTCGTGCCCTCAGGGCAGTTCAGGGCGGCAAACAACATTCAATAAAAACAATACAAAAATTTTAAAACAATTTAAAAATACAATATGTGGGGAAACCCCCACCCCACCACTCGCCAAAAGCCTGACGGAACCGCCAGGTCTTACAAACACGCCAAAACAGCAGGAGAGTGGGGGCCAACCGAGCCTTCTCCGGGAGCGAATTCCAAAGCACGGGGCCGGCCACCGAAAAAGATCTAACATCGGTGACCACCCGTCTCACCTGGGGAACCTCCAAAAAGCCTCCCACGGACGATCTCAAGGGTCGCACGGGCACATGGGGAGTGAGGCGGTCCCGCAGATAAGCAGGGCCCAGGCCATGAAGGGCTTTAAAGGTTAAAACCAGCCGTTGTGGAGCAGCTGCTGGAAACTCCTGTCTACGTGCCCCCATCTTATGAACTTGCAAGAGATTGTTCTCGGGTGACTATAATGATTGGGCTGAAGCATAGGGGGAGGCAGCCTTTTAGATAGGTAAGACCCAGGCCATTAGGATATTTAAAACCATAAGGCAGTGGTTCCCAAGTGTTTTGCCTGCATGACCCCGTTTTCAGATGGAACTATAATCCTGCGACTCCAAAGAGCAGCAAAAAACATGAATAACAATTGAAATTGTTACCCCATCCACAATGGTGTGACACCTTCCCACCTCATGGGGGTCTCAACCCTCTTCTCTAAGGACTATGCTATTCCCAATACATGGAATCAGGAGACTGCTTTTCAGTTAGGGAAGGTTTCTTTGCCCTTATTCTATGGGTGAAAACAGAGATGACGCTAACCACCCTTTAACCACCCTTGGTGGTCATTTATGCATGTTTCAGGGCTGCATAGGGCACCAATACAGCCCTGCAACATGCGTAAATAACCACCAAGGGTGGTTAGCGTCATGGCTGTTTTCACCCTATTAGGCAGGAAGAGAGAATTGGTCAGTGTTGGAGAACAGGCAGAGGAAGCTAATCCCAAGAGGGCCTGGGATCTCCAGGAAAATCCTGCAGATCTTGAGGCATCAACCTAGGGCTGAAGAAGACACACCCCACTCCACCCGTGCTTCCAAACTTAGGAAAGTCCCTTGAAAAATCATGCATGTTTCCATTGGGGATTTCCATTGACAAGGAGGAATCTGCAACTCGAGGAGAAAGAGCAACTGCCAGCGGTAGCTTGTGCAGCTTTCTGTGGCAATAAGTTCTTATCCCCGCCTTCAAGGTTCTTCCTTAAAGGGGACTTGCTCCGCTCTATCTTTCTGCCCTTATTTCATTCTGTTTCCCCAGCTGGGAAGGTCACCAATCCTCTGCTATCACTCTCTAGCTCCCTCCCCCCCTCCCCCCCCAAGTCTCCCACTTCCCGAACAGTCTTGGCCCCTTCTCCTACGCCACCTCCTCTGCCTGGAACTTCCTCAACACACATGATGTTCCCTCCCTCCCAATGTTCAGGCCCTCACCTTAAAACCAATCTGTTCTGTCAGGCTTTCCGTAGCTCCTCACCGTCCCGTTCTTCTCCCCCCCACTCCCAGGTTGCTCATTTATGCTTTTTCTTACATCATTTTATCCTCCAGGATCCCCCTCCTCCTCTTAGAACTAAACTAAGCACATCACCTGCACAGTCTCAGGGGGAAGAAGTTCCAGAGCGGCAGAACAGTCGCCGAGAACACCTCTCTGTGCACCCCTGCTGTATGAACCTGACAAGCAGACGCTACCTACAAGAGGGCACTTCCAGCAGACCCCTGCGGGAATTGTTTGGAAAAGGAACAACATGATGAAGCATAGGGGACGAGGCCAGACATACGAGTCCCGCATAAAATGTTTGGGACCTGGGATAGAGGTTTAGGATAATTTTTTCCAAAGCTCAGTCACTTATGAGTTTGGGAGAGATTGTCAAAGGCCCAGGGCTGGGCTTAAGCAGAGCCAGTGATGGTCAAGGCCCCGTGGTCAGAGGGGGTCTTACAGGAAGGCCAAACTTGGTAGCCTCCAGTCCAGTGTTCCTGAAGCCCCACACAGGATATTTCTGTGGGACCCTCTTCCCACCCATGACCCTCAGGCCTTGGGGTGGCTGCTTCCCATGGGGCACTATCCTCACTTTCGTAAATCACTGATCTCTGAGTCTCCATGCCGGAGGGGGGGTGCACATGCACGTATGGGAGAGCCTGGGCGGGCATGGGCATGTTCCTCCTTACCTTTCAAAAGCACCTCAAAACTCCCTTCTTCTCTAGCTGCTTTTGGGATCCGCTGCCGGTTCCCCTTAATGTAGTTTGGCCTCCCTTTTTACCTTCCCCTTTTAAATTGATTTTATATTTTTATGACTGTAAAGTGCTCCGAGGGCCCATTTCAAGGTAGGGGAGCGCTATAAAAAATAAAAGTATTCATTATGTGTCTGAAAAGTGATGACACTTTGTTTTTGTAAGCAAACCCCATTAAAGGCATGGGGATGTGGAGGGAGAGGCCATTTTATTTTCACCCTAGGCCCTGTAAATTCGAAGGCCAGCCCTGCAAAGACACAAATGGCATGATTTCAGTCTCTCAATCCCATTGATTTCCCAGGGAAGTTAGGTATCTTAACGGTCATTGATGCCTTTCCCCCTAAAGACACATTCCTCCATTCCTTAAAGTCAGTGGCTCAGGTCCTGCTGACTTTAATGGGGAAGGACAGCACCTTGAATCTCAGAGATTTACGTTTTTGCCAGAGTTGTAAAAGCCAGGCCGTAGAAGATAGAGATCCTATACTCTTTAGATGCCCGACGTATGCTGCAGCCCGTAAGCTATTTTGGGGCAATTTGTTTATGAAATTTGTCAAAATGTCTTTAGGGAGACCTCTTGCTGAAACTTTTGTGTGACCGGAACCCTGGGGTTTCTAAATATGTGGCGAGGTTTTGCGATCATGTCCTCCGGAAAAAAAGGTCTCTTCTTTTGGTTAATTCTAAAAACTAAAAACTGATTGCTTTTTTTGAGTTTTATTCTACTTGACATTTGCCATGATGTAAAATATTTTAACTGGGGTTGGGGGGGGTTGTTGTTGTAGACGTGTTTTTGGTAAATTGTTGTAGCTTTTTGCTGAAACAATAAATCTATTTACTTACCTGAAATCTGATTCCATAAGTTAGTTTGGGAAAGGGATTTCAGAGATGTGATGTTAAAAGCAGCTTTTGGCGTCATTCAGCGTGGATGAGGAATCCTATTGAAGAGAACACCTCTTGCTTTTGAAGCCTTTTCCCGCCTTGGTTTTTAGGTTAGTTTCGTTGCTTTCCTGTTTATTGCCCACCTTGTTGTGGAAAGGGATAATTCCATCTGAGACTTTTGTACCCGCTGACGGTAACTGCAGACTTCATGTTTGGGCGATAGAAAACAAATCTGTTGCTATCAACAAATCTTTCAAACGCCATTTTTAAACTGGCGTGGCAGGGGAGCATGGTCCACATGGGACGCATGGAACGCACATGCACCTCTGGTGGGGGGGTGTCCATATGCGAAACATGGAGCACGCACCTCCAGTGAGTGGGGCGGGGTCACATGCAACACATGGAGTGCACACGCACTTCCAGTGAGTGGGGGGAGTTTCACATGTGACGCATGGAGCGTACACGCACCTCCAGTGAGTGGGGAGGTCCACACGCAATGCAGGGAGCGCACACGTGGGGGGTTCCACAACATCGCTCTCCATAACATTGCTCGGATTCACCCCTTACTCTCTGTCTCCTCAGCCAAAACCCTTGTTCACACCATGGTCATCTCTCGCCTTGACTACTGCAACCTCCTCTTTGCTGGCCTCCCCCACTCTCACCTGTCCCCCCTTATCTCCATCTAAAACTCCGCTGCTAGGGTCATCCACTCAGCCCGTCGCTTCGACCATGTGCAGCCTCTCCTCTCCTCACTTCACTGGCTCCCCCTTCACGAACGCATCCTTCACAATCTCCTGGTGTTCACATATAAATCCCTTCACAACCTGGCTCCCCCTCACCTCTCAGCCCTAGTCTCCTTACACACTCCTGCACGCACTCTCCGCTCCTCGTCTGTCCCCTCCCTCGCTCTCCCTCGTCTCCCCTGCTCCCCTAACCGCCTCTGCCCCTTCTCCCTCGCTGCCCCCCATGCCTGGAACTCCCTCCCTGCCCACATCCGCTTTGCCCCCTCCCTCCGCACCTTCAAATTCCTCCTCAAAACCCACCTCTTCCTCGCCGCCTTTCCTGACGCCTGTTAGAACTTGCCTTTCAATATTAACTGTCTGCCCTCCCTGCAGACTCCTGCCGAACTGCAACCAAGCCAAGCACATTCACCTGAGACCTCGCATCCGCTTGAATGTTATTGATCCCTTGTCTCTCCCTATGTCCCCTCTCCTTGTCTCCCCCCTCTGAGTCTATTAGATTGTAAGCCGTAGGCAGGGACTGCGTCTTATTGTTCTGTAACGTGCCAGGTACACAGCTGGCGCTATACAAATGCTTATAATAATAATAATAATAATTCATAATTAATTTGAGAGAAACTCCTCCTCTGTAGTAACTCCTTCCCATTTCCATGAGCAGGGGTTAAAATAGCTTCCCCTCTTTTTTCCCTGATCACCCAGCTTGGGAGCATGCATGTGGGGGAAACTGTCTCCACATGAAGGTCTGCTTGCCCTAGAGGGCCAGGCTGGGTGGCTTCACCAATGCCCTCTCTCTCTTCCAGTTGTTCTCAGACTTTATGGAACTATGTCCCCCTTCCATTTGGCTGTCCTAGCTGGGCTCCGTCCCCCCCCCCACCACCACACACATCTTGCACCCTCTCTTCCTCTCCCCCTTCCCATTGGTTCCCCTCTCTCTCCCTCCCCATTCTTTGACTCTCCCATTGGGGCCTGGCCTTGATCCCTTAACCCTGGGGTTCTTGGAGCAGTGGCTGGGCCCATAGCACCTGCTTCTCCTTGCGTCGGGCTCCCCCATTCCCATCAAGAGGCTTCCCGGCCTGGCCACGCTCCCTTCTGTCTGTCTCTCACCTTGGCCCCACCTCCAAGCTTCCTGGTTGGCTGCTAGCCGGCATATAAGGCTCGCCGGTAGCACCAAGAAGCTGAGTGGAACATCACCTTCTTTGCATAGTCACTCTTCTATTCCTGGTCCCATCCCTGCTTGTGTGCCTGATCCTGTCCTCCTTGCGTCTTCTTCCCAGTGCCTTACTCTACTCTCTAGCTTCTCTTCTCTCCCCAGTCTTGCTTCCCCTTTTCCTGTTCTAGTGCCCTGATCTTGACCCTGCACCTCAAGCTCCCATGTCTTCCTATGTCCCAGATGCCCCTCACCATCCACCTGTTTGCCACCCCATTATTCTGGAAATTTCCCCTAGCTTAGTGAGCGTGTGAAGCTAAATATTTGCCTGCTGTGGTCCTTCTCATGCCCAACCCCCACCCCAGAATACCTTCCATGCCCCCCAGTTTGGGAACCTAGGCTCTACTCCATGGTGGGTGCTGAGGGGGGAGCACAGAAGGATAGGGGTGCTGGTGGAGGGGTGTTGAGGGGGGGGGTGCTGAGGTGGGAGCACAGAGGGTGGGGGTGCTGAGGGGGAGCACAGAGGGTGGGAGTGCCTGGGAAGGGGTTCTGAGGGACTGGGGGCACAGGCTGCTGAGGGGAGGGGGTGGGTCGTCATGGGGGAGCACAGAGTGTGGGGGACTGTGGGAGGGTCACAAGATGCTGAGGAGAGAGAGTAGGAATGGGGCTGGGATGGGCCAGGTGGGGGGAAGTCCCTGGGGCTGGTGGGGTGCTAGCCTAGGGGGTGCACGGGGATCCCAGGCACTCACTGTGACTCCCTGGGTAGGTCCGGGCCGGAGGCTTCCCACTGCAGCCGGGAAGGGATCGCTGCAGCCTCCCTGCTGGGGTGGGGGTGGGGGGGGCTCATTTAGGTGCTTTTCCGGAGCTTCCATTTCCAGGGCCCAGAGAAGCGCGTCGGAACAGCTGGCTGGCGGGAGGCAGGCAGAAGTGTGGGGCATTGCAGTGGGCCTGTGCCGTGTGCGCCCACTCCCCCAAACCCTATGCCAGGGTTCCATCTTTATGGGCCCGGACCCCAAGCCAACTGCTGCCGAGGGCTCCCCAAAGTAACGGGGCCCGGACTCAGTTGTGGCCCCTTGCACCATGGCTACGCCACTGACTCCACCAACACTGGAGCTACACCACTGACTCCATCAACTCCTCCTAATGGATGATCTCAAATCATCCATTAGAAGGCGGTTACTGGATCCATGTTTAGGAAGACCCATTCATTCACAGGCCAAAATGTGACAACCGGAAGCGAGTCGGATCAGGAAACCAAAGAGTAGGGTGGTCCAGAACGCAGGGTCCAAAGGCCAAATACCAAGAGGGCTGAGTGGGGTCAGACATCTACAGAGGCGTGTCACGACACCTGTTAAGACTGGATGGACTTTGTATTTCTTGGTTGCTGTCTGGCAACACTGCCTTTATTCTATTTAAGTCTAAAAATAGGGTTAGTCGGGCACAAAATTTGGAGACTGTGGCCTTAATGGAATCTCATACTGAACCAAATTCTTCCTCCGATCAACTAAAAATAAAATCTTGTATTTAAAGCAAGGGCCTTCCCTCCCGCCCTTTCGCTAAAGCATTCTAGAAACCTGTGTGAAATCTAGACCATTTCTTTTGGGAAACTGGTGTCATCCCTAGCTACCCTTTCTAACATAACAGGGCAGAACTAAAAAAAACAAAACATGATTCCTGTTTTCCTCCCTGCTTGAGATCAGCTGCTCTGTCTGCAATGCTTTTTGATTCTGTCTAGAAGCCTCTCTCTTCAGGATATTGTGTTTCTCTCTTTCGCTCTCTCTCTCTGAAGACAAAGTCTGTTTCCCATTTGGTAGGTGACCTGTTTAATGTTTTCCCTGTGTCTGGGAACTCCTTAGTGTAATTAGTGACCTTTGAACTCTACAACTAATCCCGAGCTATTTTGTATTCCTTACTCATCTTTAAGGCCGGACCTTTCTTTTCTTTCGCGTCTGCTGCCACAATTAAAGAAGAAACAGCTGCATTTCAAAGGGATTCCGATTCCAGAAGCTTAATCGTGATTGACATGTTCTTATTCTAAGCTATAAGAAACTCTAAGAGTCCTTTCTTGGGTTAAAACTTCAATCATTTTCTAAAAAATTATCTCAATATGGATTTTATTCATTTGCTTTGATAACCATTCTTTGCAATTTATTTATTTTTTTAAAAAACTTGAAAAATATTTTCAGTTTGCGGTGGATATGCACTGCTTTCTTGGAGAACATGAATGATTTGGGGCATATTCTAGAGGCAGAAGTGGCAAAAAAAAAATCCATTTAGTATCAAACTATAATTATGAAATCCAATGTTCATCATGTATCCAAGCATCTGTCAGCGTGCCCAAAAGGTGAACAAGGCAGGAAGAGCTTGAATATGAGCATCAAGCGATGTCGCCCAGGAAGCCGATGGTAAAAGACAGGAATGAAATTTATATTTTTCCAAATTTCCCATAGTTCCAATAAAGAAACCTAATTTAAAATAGTTTACCCCAGTTTAAGATTCCACACCTGGTTTGCCTGCAACATAGCCATCCTTCTATTTATTTTAAAAAAAATCCATGTCAGATCGTTTTTAAAAAGTATTATGACAACTGGAAATGGAACAAAGCCTGTTGCTTCAAACCTATGTATCCCACCTATATTTTTATCTATGCTGTGAACGGAGCAAGGCAAACCTTTCCAAAACAAATTTGCAGAACCAGGCGAAGGTTTGCTGTTGCATTACCTATTGCTCTGAACGTGTTCTTAGAAGTGACCTTGTCTAAAATTATCATAAAGGGGAGAGTAGGGTGGTTCTGCAAGGCACCAGACATGGGATGAGCGTCTCTAAGACAAAGGTCAAATAAAAACACAGAGAGAGAGAGAGAGAGAGAGCTGTTAATAAACAGTCCTCAGGTTTAAGGGACTTTTTTTTAAGGATTACATCTTAAATTCCAACAAATCAGATTTAGGAGTTACTGAAAGTGAAATTGATCCATCCCCCATCCAAACTTTGCAATACTTTCCTGTTCTGACATCATTTAGATAGTTAGCTGTATTATCAGATTAGAAACCATTGTACAGGGCTGTTGAAAGGCAAAGGAGGCAAAAAACTAAACACTGGATGAATTCTGAACCTTTTAACCTGGCTGAAGAACGTTGGTCCCTGTTATGCAAATACCTTCAATCCTCTGCTAAGTTCAGTGGAAATAATTTTCTTGAATGACAGGTTTATTCAGCAAGGATTCAGTTGGTGATTAATCCCCCTTTGATCTAGGGTATTTCACTTAACTACCAGTTACTTCGTTCTGACAAAGTGCAACTGAGATTAGGGAGATGACTAGAACGCTACCAGGGTGTGCGTTTATTCTCCATAACCTTTTCAAGCAAGGGCCAAGAATGCAATCTATTTTTCTGTATTTGAAGATGGAAAGTCCTGTCTCCTAAGTTAGAAAGTCAATTGAATAGCAAATGAAGTTTGTGTCCTATGGAATGAGACAAACAGTCCCTCATGCCTTGGACAACAGGGATTCGTAGGAAACAGCGAGTGAATTGCTCCTTCCAAACAAGACATTCCAACAAGCAGCTATTGAGTTGGGGTTGACTCTGTGTGCTATATTCCCACCGAAAAGACGACGTCTTACCAGCAGAGAATAATCTTCTGTTTTGCAAAGCGATGATCCTCCGCTGTTCCCTTGCGGGTTCATGAGAAGGATACACCGTTTGGAAAAGTACGTCACAGCACAAAAATAGTCCATCTCAGGTCTCTGTGTATTCTGTGTTTCCATCATTGCTGCCAATGGTGCACACGCAGAAGACACAGGGCATCGATTCTTAATCAATTTCTTTTATTAAAGGCCTAAGAGTGATGTCATCACAATATTCCCAATGTTCTCCATTGGCTGCGATTCACAGAGCACTGATTCCAGAGTAGTCCCACTGAAACCAAGATGTGCGTTGAAAGTGCTTTACAATCCTTATCTCGGTCACCCTCACGACCACCACTAATGGTCAGCCATTATTGTTCCCATTTCACAGATGAGGGAACTGAGGCTGAGATCCAGTGACTCGACCAAGGCCACCTGGGGAGTCCATAGCTAAGTTGGTCTGTCCACTTGGCTACACTGGCTTTTATAACACTCCAGTTGAGGTGGCTGTCAACTTTTTAACTATAAGCTCCCAAACCTTTATTTCTAAATGGATGGATGGTGTGTGTGTGTGTTTGTTTGTTTGTTTGTTTGTTTGTTTGTTTCTTTAGTTAGTTGGAATTTTATTCTGCCCTTCTCCAAAGGCTGGGGTGGCTTCTAGGGATGGGACTATCATTATCGGATTAATCCGATAATATTGGTATCAGTATATCGTTTTTTAACATTGCCAATTTTTCAGATCTTTAACATTGCGGCCATTTTAACAATGGCCACAATGTTAAAGATCAAAAAAATCGGCAATGTTAAAAAAACGATATACCGATACCAATAAACCCTATACCAGATTAATCCGATGCCTATAAAACCGGTAACCGATAATTCGCCGATAGTGTCATCCCTAGTGGCTACATCATAATGAAAAACATGCATATGAAAACACACAAAAATTAAAAACCGATACATCTACATGTAAAATACCCATAAACCTCCCCACAAATCCTAACCCTGCCTGTTGAATGTCTGGCCAAACAAACAGGTCTTACACTGTCTCAAGAAGATGCTCAGACTAGGGCTTAGGGGAACCTCCAAGGAAAGGGGATTCAGTCTAGACCTTGGGAGCAGCCACTGAGGACGTCTCTCTGCCCTTCCATGTCATATGGACCTGTTGCGATGACGGAGCTTTCAAGAGAGCATATTTCAGTCTAAGATGGAACTTTTGTTTTTACCACAAATTCAGGCTCCAATCCTGGAAGGACAAAACATGGACCAGAAATTTAACCCATGAAATGCAGCACTAAACTCAGCATAGCTGGTGAAACTCCAGCGTATCTTTGCTGGAGGGATCATTAGAAACTAGCGTGGCTCACTCCTCCCCAAACAAGGAGAACGTTTAGGGGGTTTCCCAGGTTCCTTTCTGAGAAGAGAGGTCAGGAGTCATGGGGGGGGGCACAAATTGGGGCTGAAATCAATGTGCATTTTTGTATTCATGAAGAGAGGTGCATCGCTACCCTACCAAAGAGCAAGGGAGCCCAGCTAACCCAGGCCTGGACTCTAGCAGGGCCCTTTGCAAGTAACCCGACTGCCACTAGAACTAGGGCTGAAACTCGAGTCTCGCATTATCACTTTTTCTCAGTGAGAATCAGGGTTCTCAGCTCGTTCTTGCAAATGAGAACGAGCCAAGAATGGACTGGATTCTCACTGAGAATCTCACGAACAGCCTTCCCCCAGGCCCAGGCCCCGGCTGACTCGTCCGACTGCCTCTTGGAGTCCAGGGCAGCTCCAAGTACTGCTCCGGGACTGCTTTCCCTCACTGCTCAGCTTCTCTGCGGGGGCATGGGGGGAAGCAACGAGGCAGCTTCATATCTTGGCAAATAAATAAATAAATAAAATAAAATATATCACTGTACATGTGCAAAATGGCTACTGTGGCGGTCTGTCTACGCACACACTGCCCTTTCCCAAAATGGCGGCAATGAAGGGCAGCTGGTCTCTGCATGCGACAACGGTGCTGCACATGCACAGAACGGCTGCCCTTTTCCAAAATGGCGGCAATGCTGCCAGCGCCATTTTGGAAAAGGGCTACACATGCGCAGAATGCCTCGGTGACAATTTGGCACATGCACAGTGATTTTTTAATTATTATTTTTTTTGCAAGGTATCTCACAAGATTTGGTACTGTGTCAGAGATCTCAGCAAGATCACGTTCCCGGCCAAAATCTGATGAGAATCAAATCTGATTCTCGTTTCAGCCCTAAAGAGAAGAGTTTCAGAGTGGGTGGGGGAGGGTGCACGACAACACTCTGCCCCCACCCACTCTGAGAATTTCCTAGCAACGCTTAGGCTGCTTGCAAAAAGGCCTCACCAAGAAGGGCGTTTTCAGAGTGGGCAGGGATGGAGTGCTGTCCCTGGCTCTGCCCGCTCTCAGAACTTCCTTCCCGGTGGAATGGCCGGTGTTCTCGCTGGGAGCCAGAGCACCACCCTCACCTTTGCAGAGAAAGGCTGAGGCTAGAGGGCTCCCCCTTCTGGAGGGCTGCCACTGAGGGAGAGCTAGTGTGGTGTAGTGGATAAGGTGCTGGACCTGGACGTCAGGGTTCAAATTCTGTCCTAGCCATAAATGTATTGGGTGGCCTTGGGCAAGTCACAATTTCTCCGTTCCCCATCTCTAAAATGGGAATGTGTGTGTGTGTTTGTGTGTTTCCGTGTGCGTGTGTGTTTGTGTGTTTCCCTGTGTTCCCCTCACCCTTGTCCATCTTAGATTGGAAGCCCACTGGGTCTTTCAAAATTTGTGACTGTAAAGCGTTGTATATGCCTAGTAGCACTAGAGAAATGAGTAGCAGTACTTCACTCCCTTGTGTTTAGGGAGACCCATAGTTAGGACCCAACTCTATCTTTCTACCCCCTCTCTCTCCTCTTCTGTCCGCTCACGCCTCGTCAACTGCCTCTCTGATATCTCCGCCTGGATGTCCCGACGCCAACTCAAGCTCAACGTGGCCAAGACCGAACTCATTTTTCCTCCCTCCTCTTCCTCTCCCTCTAACCTGTCCATCTGTATCGATGGAGTCACCATCCATCCTGTTCTCCAAGCCCGTAGCTTGGGCTTTATCTTTGACACGCACCTCTCTTTTAAACCTTACATTGACTCTGTGGCCAAATCCTGCCAATTCGCCCTTCATAACATTGCTCGGATCTGCCCCTTTCTCTCTACCTCCTCAGCCAAAACCCTTGTTCATGCCATGGTTATCTCTCGCCTCGATTACTGCAACCTGCTCCTTGCTGGCCTCCCTCACTCTCACCTGTCCCCCCTTATCGCAATCCAGAACGCCGCTGCCAAGGTCATTCACTTTGTCGCTTTGACCATGTGCAGCCTCTCCTCTTCTCTCTTCACTGGCTCCCCCCTTCCTGAACGTATCCTGTTTAAACTCCTGGTATTCACATTCAAAACACTCCACGACCAAGCTCCCCTTTAC
>QEPC01011609.1:59362-79094 GCA_003113815.1 Sphenodon punctatus | reverse complement strand
TATACTTACTGTCTGCCCTCCTCTGCAGACTGCTGCAACCAACCTGATTGTAACCAAGCCAAGCACACAGACCTGAAACTTTGCATCCGCTTGAATGTTTGTCTGTCTTCTCCCCTGTCTCTCCCACTGTCCCCTCTCCCTGTCTCCCCCTCCTTGTCTTTTAGATTGTAAGCCACAGGCAGGGACCGCATCTATTTCTATGTTTTGTTCAGCACCAGGCCACACGACTGGCGCTATATAAATGTTTAGAAGAAGAAGAAGAAGAACCCAGACCGCCTGCTGCTTTGCTACACATCTGAAGTTCACAAATTCATTCTCACAGACAAATGTCCAAATTCATCTTCGTCACCCTTGCGAAATTCACTTCTTAATTTCTTCAGCGTTACTTTATTCTGTACTTCGGTGACTGGGGTTACTTTGTTCACTGTTGTTTGCTCCTTTTGTGACGTTCTGCTGCATGACATCACAGAGCTGGACCAACTGCATTTTAAAACCACCCAATAGTACTGATACAGACACAAAATGCCAAATAACGAAATCTCAGCGTAACAAAGAGACAGATACTTGAATGACAAAGTGATGAAATAACCAAAATACTAAAAGGAAGATTCAAAATTGCAAAGAGGGAAGCAAATATAATGTATTATTATTATTATTATTATTATTTATAATTGATATAGTGCCAGCAATGTACCTGGTGCTGTACAATCAGTAATTAGAGACAGGTCCTTGCCCCACAGGGCTTACAATCTAGAAACGACAAAGGGAGGGAGAGACAGGGATACATCCAGGAAGTTGAGAAGTCTTAGGGGCACGTGCTTAGCGTAGTTACAGGGAAGAGATTGTGATTGTCATGTTGGTCCTAAGTGTAAGAGATGGAGAGCAAGTGGCTCACCAACAAAAGGTGGCCCCAATAAAAGAGAGCACTTGAACTACTTTGTCTCCATCTCTTGCAGGGACAAGTGAAGGATGGAAGAGGAAGTTTCACCAGCACTATGCAAAGTGGCACCACCACCTCCCATGTTCTGGAAACATCGCACCTGTGAAAGTAGCCCAAAATGGCATTTGCCTTTTTTGTGATACCATCACACTCTTGACACATAGTCAATTTATGATCCACCCTAAAGCTCCCAGATCTTTCTCTGAAGTGTTACAGCCCAGCCAGTTATCCCTGTTTCATATCTGTGCATCTGTTCTTTTCATTCCTGCACATAGGTCTTTCCATTTACCTTTGCTAAATCTCATATTGTTTCTTCCACCTCAGCGCTCAAGTTTATAGCTAGATTGTTTTGTATTCTAATCCTGTCCTCCAAAGTGTTTGCAACCCCTTGCAGTTTTGTGTCATATGCAAATTTGATAAGTATGCTCTCCACTCCCTCCTCCAAATCATTAATGAAAATGTTGAAGAGGACTAGACCCAGGACAGACCACTGGGGGATGCCACTTGAAGTCAGAGCTGAATCAATGATTTGCCATGAATGCTGTTTCCATCAGAAACAGACCACTCGCTGCCTTCTGCACGATGTGAAAACTTACTGCTTTCTCACTGCTTTCATCAGTTCAAGTTCAGGAATGCCTTTGTTTGATGCTTCTGGTACTTCAGGAATTTTGTTCGATACTGTCAGAGCTTCCCTTAGCCAGACTCTCTAGAGCGTCCCTCAGCCTGATTCCCTGGAGTCAGCTGTGCCGCATTACCGCGGAAGAGGGATGCAGCTGAACCTCCTGCAAGGCTCTGGGGTTACGGGCCTCCTTGCTGTTGAACAGGGTTCCCAGCTGTCCTTATGAGCTAGCCACAATCCCAGTCTCCTTAGAGCAACTCAACACCTCACCGCTTCTCTACACACTTTGCCTGACTCTTGCACCTCCTTCTCCTGGTTCCCACTCAGCCTTACCCTCAGCCCAGCCTCCTACCTGCAACTCATTCCCTACTCCTTGCATCTCCGCCCCAACAGACTGCCTCTCCGGCTTCACCCCTGCTTGGACTCTGGCCACGATTGGCTTGCTCCTTGAGCAACACTTTCCCCAACTATCTTCCCAGTCCTGATAAGAACATTAGAGCATGAGAAGCACCATACTGGGTCAGATCAACGGTCCACTACCTGTCTCCGACAGTGACCAAGAGGTTACATTCCCCAAACCTACCTGACTAATAGCTGCTAATGGATCTATCCTCCAGAAACTTGTCCAAAACCTTTCTTAATTCCAGTTATAGTACTGTCCTTGACCACATCTTCTGGCAACAAAACAAATTCCACAACTTAATTGAGTGTTAAGTGAAAAAATACTTTCTTTTATTTGTTTTAAATCTGCTGCCCATTAGTGATTCTGAAAGGATCCTGGAAGGATTTGCTCATTGGCCTTAGTCTAGCAAGCCACTCACACCCTTGTTGCCTTTACAAATACTTTTGGTTAGACTCATGGGGAATTTCAGATTTGGATTTTTCAGATTCGGTTCTTTAGGAATTTCAGCTCTCGATTTGGATTCAGATTTTTTGCGTTGCATTTTCCCCCATTGAAATCAATAGGAACAAACCACAACGGAAAAAAAAAAAAATCTGAATCAAAAAGCAATGTTAAAGATCTGAATCGGCCAAAATTGAAAAAGATCGGAATTTTCTGAGAGAACCGAATCATCCATTACTGAGTAGATTCGGTTCTATCGGAATCTGAAATTCCCGTCCACACTTTCGGTACTTCTGTTGCTTTTTTTCCTGCCACTTTTGTTTTTATTAGGGATGGGCGAACAGAGCTGAGTTTGGAAATTTGGTTCGGTTCAGTTCGGAAATTCGGTTCAGTTCGGAAGTTCGGTTCGGTCGACCAAACTATTCGAGTTCAGTCCGAACTCCAAACTTCCGAACAAAGTTCGGAAATTCAAACTCCATTGAACTAAATAGAATATTGTCTTTTAGGGATGGGTGAACAGAGCTGAGTTCGGAAATTCAGTTCAGTTTGGTTCGTTTCAAAAATTGAGTTCGGTTCGGAAGTTGAGTTCGGTCAACTGAACTGGTCGAGTTCGGTCCAAACTCTGAACTTCCGAACCACGTTCGCCCATCCCTAGTTTTTATGTACTGCCTTTGCATAAATGACAGAACAAGTGACAGTAGGTGAAGGAAGTTGCTGAAAGTGATGAAAAGAGATGAAAAAAAGTCATCGGCATTCCAATCCCAATTTCAGCCAAAGCACGATAACAACATGGACTGTGGAAATGCCAGCGAACATTGTTCAATGATGTGAAAGGTTGGGACTTGCCGACGGTTCAAGAATAGCCATTCCCGATTCAGCTACTCTGGAAATCTCCTCCCATTTTGATCCTATTCCATGAATCGTTACTTGTTGAGTGCAGCTTTTCAGCCAATTGTGAACCCGCCTAGGTAATTCCATCCAGCTCACATTTCTTCAGCACTCTTATGGGAATGTCAGGTGGGACATTGCCAAGATATAGAACATCTACTGCATTCTCCTTGTCTGCCAAGCTAGTCACCCAGTCAAAGAACTTCTAATAAAAAAGAGTGGTCTGGCATGATAAGTTCTTAATAATCTATGCTGGTTACTAGTTATTGCTCCATCTTCCTCAAACTGCTTCCAAATCAATTATTTTATGATTTGTTCAAAAATCTTTCCAGATGCTTAAGTCAGGCTGACTAGTCTATAATTCATCCTTGTGGGTCTTCCCTTTTCTCTTTCTTAAAAATAGGCACTATGCTTCCTTTCCCCATGTCCTCTGGGACTCTCGCCTGTTCTCCATGAGTTTTCAAAGATAATTGTTAGCTGTTCTGGAATTTCTTCAGTTAATTCCTACAGGATCCTAGGAGGCAGCTCATGAGGCCTTGTGATTTAAATTCATTTGGGGAAAAAAAAAAAACATTAAAACAATTCATTACAAAATTCATTTTAAAAAAAATCATTACAAAAAATTATGGCAACTGAAATTAAGCTGCATATGTGTGATATAGTGAGTGAACAATACTTATACATGATGAGGAATGTATACAGTTTAATTTTGGTAAAGTCATAATTTTTTCTATTAATGAATAAGAAAAGAAAAATGTATAGATTAGTCTGATAGTTAATAAAGTTTCCTTAACATACAATTTACTTTCATGTTAACGTTTGAATGTAATTTGTGATGCCGCCTTAACAAGCTTCTTAAACCGAAGGTTTTTTGTTGAGGTAATTTGCCCTTGTTTTGAAATGTAATCGTTTTGTTAATGCATAAGCTGGCCCCAGACACAAAACACGGCAGGTGCACACAGATACTCACCCATCCCCCACACTCCCCACATGGAGCAACCTGTTTTTTCGCAGGTTTCTCTGTGCAGAGGTGATGGGTGGAGGTGTGTGTTACACAGAGCACACAAGGGACTGCTTTCATACAACACGCACCCACCCATGCCACTGCGTGGGTGCATCTCGTGTAAAAGAGGTCACACATTCATTCACGCACGTGCTCTCACCTCTCTCTCACACACACACATTCTAACTGATCACACACAACCATTCAGACACAGTACACACCTGCTCTCATCTCACAGATTCATTCAAATTGGTCACAAACACACTCATCCATGCACGCTACACACACATGCTCTCACCTTACACACTCATTCAAATTGATCAGCCATGTACACTAGACCAAGGGCATAGCTAGGGTGAAATGGGGCCCTCACCAAGAAGTCAAGTTGGGTCCCCCTCTTTGGTTCCGCCGGCAGGTCTCAGGGTGCCGCCTGGCTCAGTGGGCCTGGAGGTGCTGCTATCAAACACACAAGACACCCAAAATGCAGCCAGCCTATTAAGCGCATTATACCATGAAAAGAGACATATATATATATATAACCAGTTCAGTTGTGCCCCCATAATCAATTCATGCAGCCCCCACCCTATAACCAGTTCATTTGCGCTCCCGCCCCCCATATAATCAATTCACGCTGCCCCCCACCCATAACCATTTCATTTGCACCCCTGGGGCAGTTTGAATTGATTATATGGGGGGCACAAATGAACTGGTTATGGGGTGCGGGTTTAAAGACAGTATTCCTGTTAGCAATAACTTCATTAAGAAGAATTAGTGAAATAGCAGCCATAATAATCTGAGAACCATATTTGCAGATTTTCCAGGATAGAATAGATATTGCTTTACATCCTAAATTCCTGCCTAAGACAGTATAAGTAAGACAGTTGTGAGAATGTGGCCCTTTTTACACAGGCCTCTCCCACCCATGAACATGCAGATTTCTGCGTGTTCATGGGTGGGGGAGCCCTGTGTAAATGACACGCCGCATGCACATGCAGTGAGTGGGGGTGGGTGCGCGCGCCCACCTAACACGCATCCCCACTAACCCCCATCTCGTCCCAATGCATGGAGCAACCGGGGAAAACGGCGGTTGCTCCATGGGTGTGGATGAGTGGAGTGGGGGGTGAGTGGGGATGCATGTGTGGCCGTGTGCACACCCTGCCCTTGCACCAGTGCACCCACTGACCCACCACCTGGCGGAGCCATGTAAAAACAGCCTTGATGAGTCACTCAAAAAAGAACAGAAGGTTGCTGCCTTGTAAACAAAGTTCTTCAAGATGGTTTCTAACATTCTCACAACACCCACCCTTCCAGTCCAGCATGGAATTTTCTTATATTCCTAGAAAGGGTTGGAAGGAACTGTCATTCTGAGAGGGAGAGTGGTTTTTATACTAGAGGAGTTCGAAACCATCAAATGGTCTATTATTTTAATATGATGACCATGCACAACCCAGTTGTGAGAATGTTGGGAGCCATCTCGAAGAACCTTTTTAAGGCAACAACCTTCTGATCACGCACATGGGGAGAAGTTCAGCAGCACTACTAGCAGGCAGAGGCAGGTAAGGGATGGGGACCCCACACGCACACCTTCAGCCCCCGCCCCTGGACTCCCCTTCATTGTTTGTAATCACAGAACACATGTGTTGTTGGAGGAAAGCTAGAATGGTCATCAACCGGATGTTTTTTGCTCTACTGACTCCTACTGAACAGCATAGGCGCTGTCCAATGAGAGTTTGCTACTACTGCCTTAACTATAGGGCCACGACCATGGCCCTATAATTTATCCTGACCTTCATCCCCTCCCCTTCTTTGTCTGCATCTTCCTTGTTAAACATCTGGTAGACAGCTTACTTTTTTAAAGAAATTAAGCAAAAAAGCTATTGAACAATTCAGTCTTCTGTTTCCCCTCTTTTCATACCAACCCCCTTTCATACCCCACTGAGAAGGGGACACACAAGTTCCTTAGTCTTTCTCTTACTTTTAACATATCAGTAAAACACCTTATTTATTCTGATATCTTTTGCTAGTGGAAGCTCATTTTATGCCTTTTTTGCCTGGTTTTGTCTCAATAAGCTTGTGCTATTTGATATGCACCTTTAGTAGTGCATCCTTCCTGCTATTTCCTGTCTTTCTTTTGGTTTTCAGGTCACCTTTCCTTTGTGCTACCATGATGGCTGTGGGAGGCTCATGTCCTCACCCCCTAATTAGGGTGTGGCAGCTCAGTTGGGGGGGGAATTAGCTTGTGCAGCGCCCCCACATAAACATGCATGCACTTATAGCTCTCAGTTCTTGGCCTTGGACACAGCTTCACCACGTGGGACTTTTTAAGTCTGGCCTCCCATCACCCCTTATAGTCAGCTCAGACCACCATGTGGGGCTTCTCCCAATCAACAGCGGGTCCCCATGATGATATAACTATAACATAAAGCACAGTCCTCACTGGGACAAATATGTTCTCAGTCCATCAGCAGGGAGGCCTTTCCCAAGCCCTTTTCCCGGCTGTATTGGCAGGTTTGCCTACCTGGCCTATTATAAGGAGCCTCTACTCCAGGCTGCTTCCAGTTCTGCTCTCTAGAGCTTTCAGGACAGCAGTTTGCACCTTCCTTGTGCTCTGTGCCTCTGCAGTGCCAGTTTCCTCTGCCTTTGGACACTGCAGCTTCCTCTACTGCAACTCTAGCTTCCTGTTTCCTTTTTATACAGGTTCTGCCTCTTGATTGAGCCCAGTAGCTTGGCTCTTAAAGGGGCCACAGCCCTTAGTGCCTTAACCCTTGCTATACTGCCTCTCTCAAGGCTCATAGAGGAGGGGTCAATCTTGGGGTATCCCTGTGGCTCTGTCACAATGGCCTCTTCTTTTTATTCATCCCATATTTCCTCCGCATGGGTATGGCTTGCCGTTCTGCCTCCAATGTTGCCTCTTATAAAAACCAACAGCCCTCCTGGATAGGCCTAAAATGACAAATCACAGCAAAAAAAATTCCATCAGAAACAGGTCATTCGCCTTAATTCGCGCAACGTGGAAACTTACCAGTTTTCCCACTGTTTTCACCATGTGTTGCTATTTTTTGTGAGTTGAACAGAGCTGCTAAAAGGCCAATACCAAGCCCCATGTGCCCTCCACGGCTGCAGCCCCAGAGGCTGAGGAGATGCAAAATTGATGACTAACTGCTGGGGAAGTGCTAGAAATTGAAGTGCCACAAAAGTGCTGCAAAACTGTCATAAAAGTCCCCAAAAGTCCTGGAGGGTTACAAAAAGTCCTGGAAAGTGATGGAAAAAGGATGGGAAGTGACAAAATTGATGGGAAATGGAAAAAAAAATATCGCTAATGGCAGAAGCATGGAATCACCGGAGACTGATGGAGTATCAACGAACACTCACAAGCACTCCCAAAAGGTCAGTATGTCCCTGGAACAGGAACACTTGCTCTTGTCTCAGCAGTACTTCTGGTCTTCCATTTCCTGTAGTTTTTCTCAAGCATGGAACCTTGTCTACCAGTTAAATTCTCTAAGATTAAGAGTTAATTAGTTAGTTGTTAGCATTACAGATAATAAGTTAAAGAATTGTAAGCCACCCTGAACCTGAGGGATAAAACATGGTAATTAATTAATTAATTAATTAATTAATTAGATTCAATAATAAAGTTTGTTGAAGTCTTGTTTTTTTTAATCCATTGTCAGTTTGATGGGCTCGACACACCACCGGCGTGACCTGTACGGCACTTCTTTTAGAGCTGGAAATGGGTAGTGTATTTGCTACCCACGGGCAACATCCACAATTTCCAGTGGCCTGTCAGGTGCCCACTCGGTACCTGAGTACCGAGCTGGACACCTGATTACCTGAAAATACCAGGTATTATTGTTACTGAGTGACTGACTTACCATTTTACCTATCGGTACTGATTAGTAAATCAGTAAACTGGTACAAGAATCAGGATGGGAAGTTGAAAAGTCAGGTTGGGAAGTTGGAAGGTCAGGATGGAACGTTGAAAAGTTGGGATGATTCGTCAGAAAATCAGAACAAAAGTGGTAAATGGGTATATTGGGGAGCCAATTAATGGGATACCATTTAGTACCCAATGTTACTGGGTTGGGTTGAATGCTGCAATTTCGATGGGTATAGCCATGTTTACGGATACTCATTTCAGTTCTGCTTCTTATGTACCTTTCTGATCTCCTTGCTTAGGACTGGGAACTCTTATCATTTCATGAACACTTACTTCCAAGGTGCCCACCATCATCACAATTTCCCCTTTTAGGGAACAGAGATGGAAACAAAGTAGTTCAAATGATATATTTTATTGGACCAACTGTGGTTGGTAGAAATGTACAAACTTTCGGACCTCACAAATTCCACTGGGGTATTCAGGTAAACCCATTCCCTTCCTCCGCATTCACTCTTTTAGTTATCAATGAAAGATGCCTAATGATTTCAGAAATGGGCTATAGAACCCGCTTAAGAGCGGCATCAACATGGTGGTTCAGAGACGGCCCATAGACTCCTCAGCAACGTATCAGGTCCACAATATACAAATTAAGAAGAATTTAAACCCTAGACTGTAACAGCTTCATAGGAGCCATTCAACCATAATGGACTTTAACAAACAACATCTCAAAATGGCCTCTTCAACATCTCAAAATGGCCAAATCTAGACATACATGATGGTTTGTAAAGACTGCTCAAACCTCTTCCCTCCCACAGGCCATTCTCAAATTTGGTATAAGCTCCGCAGGCCACGTAAGAGGCGGAGGGGCACTTAAGGGGTGAAGGGGTGTGCCCAGCATGGGAGAATGGAGGGAAGGGTCCAGATCATGAATCTATGCCATGGATCCATCCCCCCATCCTTGAGTGCACGCTCTCATCTCCACTCCTTTGCTCTGAGTTCACCCAGTGTTGAAGGATGCAGACTGGTTTGCCACCTCTGCGGTCTAGACGTAGGGCCTGGTCCTGAGCTCTGCGTACTGCACGCGATCTGTGCCACCCGCGTGTTCGGAAGCTGCAGCTGGTGCGGAACATGGCAACCCGGCTCCTTTCGGAGACAAATCCACCAGGAGCACATTACGCTCCGAAATCTGCACTGGCTCCCTATAGCTTTCTGGGCACAATTCAAGATGCTGGTTTTGAGCTTTAAAGCCCTAAATGACCTGGGCCCCATATATCGGAAAGACCGTCTGTCCTACCATGCCTTGTTGCAGCCCCTGCAGTCGGCTGCGAGTACCGTCCTGCGGGTTCTGTTCGTTACTCTTGTCCATGGGACGAGGATGCGCAGGAGGGGCATTCTCAGCAGCTGGCCCAAGTTTATAAAACTCCCTTCCCACAGGGATTTCCTTGACACCACGTCTGAACACCTCCCTTCGTACCTTCAAATCCCTCCTCAAGACTCACCTCTTCCGCTCTGCCCTCTCCGACTTCTCGCTCCCCTCACCTAACTCCTGCTGATACCCTCCATCCAGTACAATCTGTTCCCTGAGGTCTGTGTACTCATATCCTCACCACACAGACCAGCCAGCCATCATTCTCGATGTAACCAAGCCAAGCACGTGCACCTGGGACCTCGCATCCTCATGAATGTTACAACCCTTGTCTCTTCCTCTGTTCCCCTGCCTTCGTCTCCACACCCACCCCCCACACGCCGTCTCTCAGACTGTAAGCCCTAGAGCAGGGACTGTGTCTATTCCATTACTTTGTAAAGTGCCAGGTACATTGCTGGCGCTATATAAATGCTTACTACTAATAATAATAATAATCTTCCGGAGGCAGTGTGTTTCTGTGTGGTAGGGCATTTGACAGTAGGGATGGGCTAACGTGGTTCGGAATTTCAGAGTCCAGACCGAACTCGACCAGTTCGGTCGACCGAACCAAACTTTCGAACCAAACTCAATTTTCGAACCGAAAAGAACCAAATTTCCGAACTCGACTCTGTTCACCCACCCCTAAAAGATAATATTCCATTTGGTTCAATGGGGTTTGAATTTCCGAACTTTGTTCAGAAGTTTGGAGTTCGGATCGAACTCGAATAGTTCGGTCGACCGAACTAAATTTCTGAACTGAACCAAATTTCTGAACTCGGTTCTGTTCTCCCATCCCTATTTGACAGGCAGGAATAGGGATTGGGTCTGGTTGGGAGATTATATGTGGTTGGGGGAGGGGGTAAGGGAAGTGTACAGGGGGTAGGGATAGGTTTCCAGGGGAGAGAATTGGGATTTGTGTGTGTGTGTGTTTTAGGGGGTTTTATCAATTATAAGCTGCCCTAAGCTGATATGAGAAGGGCAGTATTTAAGTTTAAATAAATAACTAAGTAACTAACTAAATAAATAAATCTCCTGCATAGGGAATGTTGCTGTGAGCACAAATCAGGTGCAACTTGCATGTGCATGTGTGTGTGAGGTTTGAATCATGCTGGTAAACGAAATAATACGTGGAGGCCCAGATTTAAGGCACAGCAGGCAAGGTACTCACCTTCAGATCTCTTGCTCTCGTCAACCCCTTCTTCTGTTAGAACAAGGGGACACGCCATGAAATTAACTGGTAGCAGACTTAGAGCAAACAAGAGAATGTACTTTTTCACTCAGCACACAATTAACTCGTGGAACTTACTGCCAGAGAAATTCGTCCAGGCCGGTAGTGTAGCTAGTTTTAAAAAGGGGTTGGATAAGTTCTTGGAGGATAGGTCCATTAATGGCTATGTAGCCAAGTAGCTTTTGGGAACATAACCTCTTACTGTTGGGGGCTAGAACAACAGGGAATGGATTGCCCCATTGTGACCTGTTGGGTACTTCTCCCAAGAGACGGAGATTGGCCACTGTCGGAGACAGGATGCTGGGCTTGATGGACCATTGGTCTGACCCAGTATGGCACGATTTATGTTCTTACGTTTATGTTCCACAGCAAAAGTAGCAGAGCAGCCAGGTAGGCAACCGGTGGCACTTAAACAGGACCCCTTGGTCCCCTCAACTGCCCATTCACCCCTTCAAGACACCTGATGGGCACTCTTCATACACCCATGTACCCAGGGTTGACCTTCTCTGCACCAGAAGGCATGCCTGGTCACCTGGGGGAGGGGCAATAGCCAGCCTGGTGCAGCTGCAGAAGGGCAGATATACCGGACACATCGCCTCACTGGATACAGCTGGGCCCCCTGGTGACCTGCATGTACATATTCATGGTTACATGACGACAACAACCTCCTTCTTATTGGCCTCCCCCACTCTCACCATGACCCTCTCACTTCTGTTGTTCAGCGCTCCCCAGCCAGTAGGGGTGGGACACCGGGGAGAATATCGGATACTGCCTGTACCGGTATCAGATCTCCCTGGTACCGGATTTACTGGTATCAGCAGACCAAACTTTTAACATTGGCCACGTTACCGGATTTTTTTACATTGCGGCTATTGACTTCAATGGCTGCAATGTTAAAAATCCGGTATAGCGGCCAATGTTAAAAATCCGGTATTCTGGTACAGGTAAATATCGAATTTATCGGATTAAGCCGATACACCCAAATACCAGCAATATCAGATCTCGGGAGAACCGGAATCCCCACCCCTACCAGCCAGGGTCATCCACCTGCCCACCCCCTGGATCATGTTTTAACCCCTCCTCTCTTCCCATCACTGACTCCTGCTGCTCCTTCCCATCCAGCACTAATTCCTTGTCCTCCCCATCAAGGCTCTTCATGGCCTTGCTCCGCCCCATCTTCCTACCCCCATTTTCTGCTGTGTTTCCACCTAAGAACTTTGTTCATCCTCTGCCTTGACCTTCATCTGCTCCAGAGTCTTCTGCTCCCCATACCCAACCATTCCACCTTCACCCCTTTTCTCATGCTGCCTCCTCTGATTGGAACTCCCTCTCTGAATGCACTCACTTTGTTCCCTTCATCCCACTCTTCAAGTCCCTCCCAAAAGCCTACCTTTCCCTCAGACTTTCTCCTCATAGGCTGTTCACTGACGTGCCTTCTTCTGTCCTGTCATTCATGGTCCCCTTCTCCCCTGTAACTCAGATCAGCACATGCACCTGTGACTTCTCAACTTCATGGTCTCTTTCCCTAGGTTCCCTTCCCCTCTCCCTTGTCTCCCTTCCCCTGTCCATCCTAGATTGTCAGAGACATTTATTTATTTATTTGTCACATTTATACCCCGCTTTTCTGCCACAGGAATCAAAGCGGCTAAAGATTGGTAAATGCCAGGTACATTGCTGCTGCTGTATAAACCAATAGACAGACAGGTAATGAATGCATTTGCCATACAAAACAAACAAAAAAGAGTATGTCCAAGGTTTGGCGCACTAACATAGTTGTGCAACATGTGGTGTGCAACAATATTAAATAGTACTGCATAGTGCACAAATACAATTGCATGACATTGCTATGTTTAACAGTATTAAATAGTACTGCTCAGTGCAGGAGCCCAGTTGCACAACAGTGTGGTATGCAACAGTTCTTACTAGTAGTGCTGGAGTGAACGATGTACCAATTAAATGAAGAAAACCAAGTAGCAGGAATGACCTAACCAAACACACATAAGGTCAAAATCCACTTTTTTCTGCTAGTGTCATATAAAACTTACCAAGTTCATTTGGAAGGATCTTCTGAAGACTGGGAACCTGATACAAACAAAGGCCATGATGCACTAACCACTTACTCTGAAGTAGCCCCATTGAAGCCCAACCACCAGAAACTGCTTCCAAACGACGATACAGCCGGATTTATTGTTTTTTTCTAATGAGAGAGTTCAGCCACCATGTCCAGCTCTGGTCCATGCTGCTAAGCAGAGTGCACGGTGGTTTCTCCGTTCCAGACCAGCCAAGAATTTTGGTTCCATCCCTCACAATAATTACAATTGAATCGAGACTTTGTTCCAAATTCTCAATGCAGGGATCACTGCAGAATCCCGGGTCAGCCCTGACAGCACCCTCACACCTGGTGATCAGCCATCCTTAATTTTAAGATCTCGTCATCTTCTCTTCTGCCCCAAGACCCCTCCTGGGTCTCACACTCTGCTTTCTGCCAAGATTCTTCCCATACATCAACCGTGACTTGTCTGGAATCTGGATGGTTGCCATCCTGCCTCTTTTGAGGAGGTAAATTGACGACCCTAACCTGAAGAATCATAGGTCTGGGAGGGTCACCTATGCCAGGGATGATTACACCAGGAATCAGGGCAGGAGCTGGTGCAAGATCAAGTGCAGGAATCAGTGCAGGATTGAGTTCAGGGCATCAGGGACAGGCTGGGGGCCAATACACAGACTAGGGAAGTGGGATAGGCAGGTGAACGTTCTGGAAGAGCAGAAGGACAAGAGGACCAAGCATGCTCCAGAAGCATATCAAGCCCAGGAAAAAGAAGAAGAGGAGATGATCTACTCGCCTTCCTGGGCTGTTGACCCGCCATATATATGTTGCAGAGTAATAACTGATTTGCAATCAGTAAGGACAAATGCAGCTGAAGGTTTAAAAACAGAACTTTACTTAAGCTTCCTCAGGCACAGATCCTTAGTTGCATCTAACTAGTAAGAAGACAAAACGGAGACTGAGACAATGAGAGAGAAGGGAAGAAGGAGTGGTTACACAAAGGAATTCAACTGTAAAACCCCATCTCCCTTCCATGTACACATAAACTTAGCAGCGCCATCTGGTGGCTCTATAGTCAATTACTGTTCTTAATACAGCAGGCATTAACTTATGGATGTTGCATATACCAACACCCCTTCTCAACAGACAGAAGTTAACCTACTATGCCCATTTTACTTAGTAGCTTTCGGTGGCGCTCTCCTGCTAAAGGTTTTGTCAGGGCATCTGCTACCATGTCTTCTGTAGGACAATATTGCATGTCTATAAGTCCTTGTTCTTGCGAGTCTCTTAGGAAATGATATTTCACGTCTATATGTTTGGTCCTCGGGTTTACTCTTTCCGTTTGTGCGAGTACAATACAGCCTTGGTTGTCTTCCAAAATTTGTATAGGGCTGTTCAGTTCTTTTCCCAAGTCTGTGAGCAATTGTCGTAGCCAAATTACCTCTTGACTAGCATGCGCGGCTGCAACATACTCGGCTTCTGTTGAGGAGAGTGCTACTGTGGTCTGTTTCTTGCTAGACCAACTGATGGGTCCCCCTCCTAGCAGAAATAGCCAACCACTGGTGGATTTTCTGTCAGAGCTGTCCCCAGCCCAATCTGCATCTACATATCCTGTCAGCTTACATCCAGAAGTTGCAGGTAGCTGCAGTTTAAGGTGTGCGGTTCCCTTCAGGTAGCGCATGACCCTCTTTACCGCATTCCAGTCTTTCTGACTTGGTGCTGATACTTTCCTGCATAGGATTCCTATTGCTGCTGCAATGTCTGGTCTAGTGATGGTGGCGATATACAATAGTTTCCCAATTGCGCTTCTGTATTGTCGGTTGTCTGGCAGTTGCATGCTTTGTTCTTCAGTCTCCTTCAGGTGGTTAGTTTCCATGGGAGTGCTTACTGCCTTGGCATCTTTCATTCCGAAGCTTTCTAGCAATTCTTCTATTTTATGCCTTTGGTTGAGGAGATAACTTCCATTATCATCTCTTTCTACTTGTATGCCTAGGTAATGTGTTATGTTTCCTAGGTCTTTTGTCTCAAAGTTTTGATTCAGGGTTTTCATTATTCCGCGGTCATCCCCTTCTTGCTCATAGCATATCAATATGTCATCAACGTAAATCAATATGAAAAACCATCTGTCATCCTGTTTCTTTGAATATAAGCAAGGATCCGCTTTACTTCTGATGAAATTTTCCTTTGTGAGTACTGTGTTTATTTTTGTATTCCATGCTCTGGCCGCTTGTTTGAGTCCATATATGCTCTTTTTCAACTTGCATACAAGGTCTGGTCTTTCGGTGTCTTTGAATCCTGGTGGCTGTTCCATGTAGATGTCTTCTTTTAGTTCTCCATGTAGGAATGCTGTTTTCACATCCAGATGTTTAACCTGCATTCCTTTCTCTGCTGCTATGCTCAGTAGTGTCCTGATTGTGGTGTACTTGACTACTGGGGCAAACGTTTCGTCATAATCTTTGCCATATTTCTGTGAGTATCCTTTAGCGACTAGTCGGGCCTTGTATCGTTCTGCCTTGCCTTCGGCATTGTATTTGATTTTAAATGTCCACTTACATCCTATGGTCTTTCTGCCCATTGGTAGTGTACACAGTGTCCAGGTTTGATTTTCATGCATGGACTTTATTTCTTCTGTTGCTGCCTTTACCCATTTGTTGTGTTCCCCTTCTGACATTTGTAAGACATCTTCCCATGTCGATGGCTCAGACAGTCTGTCGGTACTTGCTTTGTAGGACAGGCGGGTGGGTGGTTTGCCTTTATTTTCCCTGGTAGATCTTCTGATTTCAACATCTGCAGGTGATTGGGTTTGTTCCTGCATCTCAGTTGAGCTTGTGCTGATTTCAACTGTTTGTTCCTTGGTTGCACTCAAGCGATACAGGTGTCCATCTGCATAGGCTCTGGCTAGGACCCTTGTCCCCTTTTGGATTGTGCATTCATTACCCCGGAACTTGACGGTGAGCCCTTTCTCTGTTAGGCGTTTAACGGATAGGAGTCCTCCCTCTAAGCCAGGTACATACAGCACATCCTTTACTGGTATTGCTAGTGTGCCTCCGTGTGGCTTGTTGCAACTTAGAATTCCTTCGCCAATACCTTCTGCAGTGATGCTGCTTCCATCAGCGAGGTATATCTCTTCTTTGTTGCTTGGGTCCAGTACCGTGAAAAAGCTCTTGTCGCTGGTCATGTGACTTGTGGCTCCAGAGTCGACACACCAGTCCTGTGATGAGTTGGTCTGTGTTGCTCTAAAACATCCTCTCCACTGTTCTGTGGTTGTGTCACTGGTTGTAGCCTTGGCCCTTTGCTTAGACACTTGTGGAGATCGCTTTTGTTGTTCTGCCTTCCATATGGAGCAGTCTTTCTTTAGGTGTCCTTCTTTCTTGCACCAAAAACATGCCCTTGTTTCCTTCTTGTGCAATCTGTTGTCTGCAATTCTCAGGGCAGTTTCCTTATCCTGGTCCTGATTATCTTGCATGATTTCTTTCCTGCGCTGGAATTCATCCATGAGTCTCCCTTTTACAAATTCCAGTGTTAGTTCTGCCTCAGGCCTTGTCTCTAGGGCGTTTATGAGGGCGCTGTATGATTCAGGCAGGCTGCAGAGAAGTAAGGCCGCCACGTGGTTGTCTTTTATCTCTTCACCGATGCCTCGCAGTTGTGCTACCACTTCCAGCATTGAATTTATGTGATCCTGCATCTCCTTCCCTTTACCAAGTCTCATCTGGTACAGTTTCCTTAGGAGAAACAGCTTACTGTTCAAGCTGGTCCTTTCATGCAGCTTCTGCAGTGCATTCCACATGCCCTTTGCTGTGGCCTCCTCCCTTATGTGGATTAACTGGTCATCTTCTACTAGCAGGCTTATGGTTGCCTTTGCCTGTCTGTTCTTTCTGTCCCACACCTCAGGGTTTGCTGCAGGTCTGTCTGTGGTGATCACCTCCCACTGGTCATCTTTGGATAGGAGCATTTCTATTTTGAATTTCCACAACTGGTAGTTTGTGTTATTCAGCTTGCAGACTGAAAGCTTTAATTCAGAGCTGCTGGCCATGCTTGCTTCCCTCCCCTCAGATTGGGATTCTGGTTCTTCTGCTCACTTACAGTTAGTAGGCCTCCTCTGGGAGTTTCCTTTGGGCCTCTTTTCCTTTCAGCTCACTTCCAGTCTTTAGAGTTGTGCTGGGCTGTTCTGAAGAGGTCTGGGCCCATAACCTGTTGCAGAGTAATAACTGATTCGCAATCAGTAAGGACAAATGCAGCTGAAGGTTTAAAAACAGAACTTTACTTAAGCTTTCTCAGGCACAGATCCTTAGTTGCATCTAACTAGTAAGAAGACAAAATGGAGACTGAGACAATGAGAGAGAAGGGAAGAAGGAGTGGTTACACAAAGGAATTCAACTGTAAAACCCCATCTCCCTTCCATGTACACATAAACTTAGCAGCGCCATCTGATGTCTCTATAGTCAATTACTGTTCTTAATACAGCAGGCATTAACTTATGGATGTTGCATACACCAACAATATATAGCAGACAACCAACCAGAAAGCTGGGACCATAGAGCAAAGCTCACCTGGGGTGTGGCCAATGCAGGAGAGGGTGGGATGGGGAAGGAAATCAGCAGAAGGTGCAGCCACACAATGCACTTATTGTGTTTTGGGCAGCCTTATCCCACTCTGGGAGGCCTCACCACACAACATAGTGGATCGTATGCCTGGTGGCCACCAGATGTTCACCCCACTGCATGGGGGCAGCCACCAGATGTTCACCTCATTGCCTGGCAGGGCAGGAAGCTGGCTGCTACATGCTACATCCTGGGGGAAAGGCTGCAGACGCAGCACCTAGCAGCCTTACATAAAGTGCAAGACGCGGTAGCGTGCCACCACTCGTATGCCCGGTCTTTGATGGCCCCACCACACGGCGAGAACTGCTGCAGGGCTTTGAGTGGCATGCACCAGTTCCAGTCCCACACGGCCACATCATGACTGGGGGCATGATAGTGGGAGGGGGTGGAACAGAGGTGGACGCCCACTTGTGTGGCCAGCGCCTCAGCCTGCCACAGTGTGGTGGGACAGCCAACAGCGGCCTGGATGCCCCATGGAGGGGGGGTGGGAACTGTGTGTCCTGCTCCCCATGCTGACCCTGAAGTGTGGCACTGGAGGCACCCGTAAAGTTTGGGCCCAAGCCAAGGGGTGGCAGTGGTGTTCGTAAACTAGCCAATGTCCGGGAGCCCCAAGGATGCCAGTTCAAGATCTGGGTCAGAAGTAGAATTTAGGGCTTGGTGGAGAAGATGGAAGAATGCACACCCGGCAGTAGGAGTCGCAGCTCCGCTCCACCAGAGAGCGTGGTCCCCTGCACCCTCATGCCCCCTGGTGGAGCTGCACTGTTTGTCCATCTTATAGTTACCCCATCTCCTGGACCCTGACAATCTCGTCCAACCCTCTGCTGTAAGAGGCTGGAGGATACTCTCTACCTACTGCATCATGGACTGATCCTTGGCCAGCTCTTTCCCTTCCAATGAGGGAGCTTCTGCTGTGTTTAGCAGTATTAAATAGTACTACTCAGTGCACGACACTGCTGTGTTTAACAGTATTAAATAGTACTGCTCAGTGCAGGAGCCCAGTTGCACAACAGTGTGGTATGCAACAGTTCTTACTAGTAGTGCTGGAGTGAACGATGTACCAATTAAATGAAGAAAACCAAGTAGCAGGAATGACCTAACCAAACACACATAAGGTCAAAATCCACTTTTTTCTGCTAGTGTCATATAAAACTTACCAAGTTCATTTGGAAGGATCTTCTGAAGACTGGGAACCTGATACAAACAAAGGCCATGATGCACTAACCACTTACTCTGAAGTAGCCCCATTGAAGCCCAACCACCAGAAACTGCTTCCAAACGACGATACAGCCGGATTTATTGTTTTTTTCTAATGAGAGAGTTCAGCCACCATGTCCAGCTCTGGTCCATGCTGCTAAGCAGAGTGCACGGTGGTTTCTCCGTTCCAGACCAGCCAAGAATTTTGGTTCCATCCCTCACAATAATTACAATTGAATCGAGACTTTGTTCCAAATTCTCAATGCAGGGATCACTGCAGAATCCCGGGTCAGCCCTGACAGCACCCTCACACCTGGTGATCAGCCATCCTTAATTTTAAGATCTCGTCATCTTCTCTTCTGCCCCAAGACCCCTCCTGGGTCTCACACTCTGCTTTCTGCCAAGATTCTTCCCATACATCAACCGTGACTTGTCTGGAATCTGGATGGTTGCCATCCTGCCTCTTTTGAGGAGGTAAATTGACGACCCTAACCTGAAGAATCATAGGTCTGGGAGGGTCACCTATGCCAGGGATGATTACACCAGGAATCAGGGCAGGAGCTGGTGCAAGATCAAGTGCAGGAATCAGTGCAGGATTGAGTTCAGGGCATCAGGGACAGGCTGGGGGCCAATACACAGACTAGGGAAGTGGGATAGGCAGGTGAACGTTCTGGAAGAGCAGAAGGACAAGAGGACCAAGCATGCTCCAGAAGCATATCAAGCCCAGGAAAAAGAAGAAGAGGAGATGATCTACTCGCCTTCCTGGGCTGTTGACCCGCCATATATATGTTGCAGAGTAATAACTGATTTGCAATCAGTAAGGACAAATGCAGCTGAAGGTTTAAAAACAGAACTTTACTTAAGCTTCCTCAGGCACAGATCCTTAGTTGCATCTAACTAGTAAGAAGACAAAACGGAGACTGAGACAATGAGAGAGAAGGGAAGAAGGAGTGGTTACACAAAGGAATTCAACTGTAAAACCCCATCTCCCTTCCATGTACACATAAACTTAGCAGCGCCATCTGATGTCTCTATAGTCAATTACTGTTCTTAATACAGCAGGCATTAACTTATGGATGTTGCATA
>QEPC01011609.1:34174-58560 GCA_003113815.1 Sphenodon punctatus | reverse complement strand
GGGGGGGGTGATTTTAATCCCCCGCCCATGTACTTATTTATTACTGTCTTTTAGCCCTGTTTTTATTGATGTATTTTATATTTGTATTTTAAATTGTTTTAATTGTTTTTATTATTGTTGTCAGCCGCCCCGAGCTGCTTTGCAGGAGGGGGCGGGATAAAAATCTATAAAATAAATAAATAAAAATATAAAATAAATAAATAAACTTCTCTAGTATTAATCTCCTTATATCTTCACAATAATTGAAGATATAACTGATGCGGAGGGTGTTCTTGGGGTGGTCAGGGCCACCTCTTGTGAATTAGATCCATACCCATGCTGGCTGGTTAAGGTCTGCCAGGAGACATTGGGGCCGTTGCTGGCCGGGTTGATCAATGCCTCCCTTCGGGAAGGCAGACTGCTGGGCTCTCAAAGAGGTGGTGGTGCGACCTCTGCTCAAGAAACTGTCACTTCATGTTGATTCCCTTGCCAGCTATCGGCCAGTCTCTAACCTTCCCTTTTTAGGGAAGGTTATTGAGCGGGTAGTGACTCAACAGCTACAGGAACATCTGGATCGTATCAGTTTTCTTGATCCCTCACAGTCTAGATTTCATCCAGGTTATGGCACCGAGACTGCACTTGTGGCGTTGGTCGATGACCGGAGCGGGGAACTGGTTCAGGGTCATTCGGCCCTGCTGCTGATTCTGTTAGATCTGCCGGCTGCATTTAATACCGTTGACCATGAGATGTTGTTGAGGCGCCTGCAGGACTGTGCAGGGGTGGGCAGGGTGGTTCTTGAATGGTTCCATTCCTTCCTGGTCGGAAGAATTCAGCAAGTGGTGCTTGGAGATCATTTTTCATTATAATGAGACCTCTTGTTTGGAGTCCTGCAGGGTTCTGTCTTGTCCCCTCTCCTGTTCGACGTGTACATGCAGCCGCTCGGCGAGGTGATCAGGGGGTTTGGCGTGTGGTGTCATCAGTATGCGGATGACACCCAGCTTTACCTCTCTTTTTCATCAGACCCAGGCACTGCAGTCTCGGTGCTTACTCAGTGTCTGGCAGCTGTGGGGGACTGGACGAGGGCTAACCGACTGGGGCTGAATCCTGACAAGACAGAGGTGATGCTGTTGGGTAAGGCAGTGGAGATGATGGCCCCTACTATTGACGGGGTCTGTTCTCTGCTGGTCTCCCAAGTGCGGAGTCTGGGGGGGGGCTTCTTGATTCGCAACTCCGCTTGGATGTTCAGGTGGCGGCTGTGGCAAGGAGTGCGTTTCGCCAACTACATCTGGTGCGACGGCTTCGGCCGTATGTTTCGGACTCTGACCTGGCCACTGTCATCCAGACTGGACTATTGTAACGCGCTCTACGCGGGGCTACCCATGGTGACGGTTCAGAGACTGCAGCTGGTGCAGAATGCACCTCTTGGTGGGATTGGGCCACTGGGAGCATATTACACCAGTTCTCCAATCTCTGCACTGGCTGCCTGTAGTCTTCTAGGCCCGATTCAATGTGCTGGTACTTGCCTATAAAGCCCTAAACAGTCTAGATCCTACATATCTGCGGGACCGCCTCATTCCTCGGATCCTAGATCGGCCCTTCCAGTCATCTGGGGGTGCTCTCCTTGAGGCCCCCCCAAGTCTTCCGGGGGGCCACAATGGAGAGGGTGTTCTCAGTGGCCGCACCGTGACTGTGGAACTCCCTGCCGGTGGAGGCCCGAGTGGCCCCGGATCTCCCCTCTTTTTGACGTAGTTGTAAGACCTGGCTGTTTCACCTGGCATTTGGTGGGGGAGATGCGTGAAGGGGGGGGGGAATGGGTTAGGAGGGAGGGATTTTTTTTTAATCCTCCTTGTCATAAACTGTTTTATATGTTTTAATATTTGAATGTGTATTTGCGTATTGTAAGCCAGCCCGAGCTGCTGTGTCAGGAGTGCCTCTCCCCTCCTTTCCCGCCAAATGGCATTCAGGGCCCTTCACAAAATTAATCCAATGAAATAGAGTAAAAACAACCTAAAATCTATTTAAAACCAGTTTTAAAAGGGAGAAGGTAAAAGAGGAGGGGTGAAAAAACATTAAGGGAAATCAACAGTAAGCCTTCTAAAGGCACCTAGACCTGGGGTGGCCAGACTTACAGTGCAGTGATCTACTTGATCCAAGCATCAGCCTCGGATCAAGTTTGGACAAGTTTCTGGAAGATCGGTCCGTTAGCAGCTATTAGCCAGACAGGATCAGGGAACACGACGGAAACTCAGGGAAAACAACAGGGAATGGATCCCCCATTGTGACCTGTTGGGTGCTTCTCCCAAGCCACCATGATTGGCCGCTGTCGGAGACAGGATGTTGGGCTAGATGGACTATTGGTCTCACCCAGTATGGCACTTCTTATGTTCTTACGATCTACCAGGAGCCCTTCCTGCTGGCTCCAGTGCTCCATCCCAGGAGTCAGTCCTCCACTGACTCTCAGTGCTAGGGCACCTCAAGAGTGGAGAGGAGCACCCCCCTTTAGAGAGAGCCTTCCCCCACTGCACTGGAGATGCTGTCCTAATCCATCTTCTCATTGGAGGCACTCCCTGGGGCACCGGTCCCATTCTTCTCCCTACCCAAACCATGATCTACTGGAATTAGCTTGTGATCTACCAGTAGAGCGTGATCTACTTCTTGGTCACCCCTGCCCTAGAGAATAAACATGCCCATTTGCAATCCAGCTTGAAATACCTCTGCCTTTTACAAGACTTACAAGGTCTCCCTTCACCCAAGCTAGTGTTTCAGTCTTAGAGGACATAATGGTTTAACATACTGATTTGGAAAGGTATTATCAGACAAGAACGTGAAAAGCGGCTACTTTGGGTGTTAACCAACATCATGATGGCCCTGTTTGGCCCAATTTGGCCAGCGTGATACCTGAACGTTTGTTCTGGGCCTGCCAAATGTAGGCCCAGAAGAAACCCCTTCCTGGGGTGGTGACCAGGCTGGAAATGTGGGTCCAGAACAAAGTGGGTCCACAGTCTGCGCCTAGTCAAAGCCCAACTGGGTGAGAGCGGGTGAACCAGGTGGGAACGTGTGTTCCCAGTCCCGGTTCATCCTGGTGTGGGAGTCACCTTGGCAGTCATGACTGCCTGTCATAGTGTGGGGAAGGCACTGGCCACGGAGTGGGGGTGGAGCCAGCTGGCCGCACAGCGGTCCTCGTCCCCTTCCGCGGCTGGGGCATGCCGCGGCGATGTCTGCTCCCATTGCCAGAGCTGCCCCAGTCAGAGGTAGCCCCTACCCAACCCCTGGGCAGGACGACGGCACCGCCATCATATTGTCTGTGAGTACTCTTTGAAAACGGTTGTCTAGAGAGTGGGTGGTTGCTCTGTTGGTCCGAGATACAAGAGATGGAGACAAAGGTGTAAACAGACAGAGAGCAGCTCCACTTCCACCTGCGCCAACCCACTCCCCGAGGTGACCTGTCCATTTGAAGCGTGATCGCCAGATGTGCAAAGTGGAGGAGACTGCAGCTGTTCGAGGGCAGCCCCACAGCCGGCGTTCTGGAAGATCACACTTCGCTAAGGAAACTGGCCAAACCCTTGGCAACGCAACAGGTAAACACAGAACCCTGTCTGTATAAAAGGGCCCACGTGCCTCGGCCAAACACGGTCACGGACAGATCGTAGATGCCAGCAGGTCAGACGGCCACAGTGGCTGCTGCCACCACATCCCATTACCATGGTTACCAGAGCAAGCCGCGGGGCTCACCTGTTCATGTGTTCCTGAGCCAGGACTTTCCTGTGGGGGAGGGTACGGCATGTTTCCTGCCTGCATGCTCAGTTCCCCTGCCCGCTGTCTATCTGAACGCGGGCAAATCCGTGGGTGCATGCAGCTCCACTCTGGGTCACCTACGCTCTGGGGCCCGCTCCCTGTTCGTCTGACAAAACTCAGCCTTGTCTTTTATTGGACCAACTTCTGCTGATGAGAGCTTGCAAGCTGTTTTTTCCCCACTAAAAGTGATTGTCCTCTTCAAAGGCCTTTTCTGCCCCCTGGTGACGAGAAGGGGGGGAAAAAACTGTACGTGTTCAGAAAAAAAAAAGATGCCCATTTGAAAAGTGATTCATTCTTATTCAACTTTCATCACAAATCTACCTTGCCAATAATGCACCCCCCTATTCTCCCCCCCCCCAAACTAAAGTTGGCTAAACCATCCCAGTTTGCCAGGATGAGGACTGTTCAATTGCTGGCCTTTTTTTCTTTTCTTTGCATTTCAGGTTTTTCTTTTCTTTTATTTATTTATTTACATTTTTATTCTGCCGTTTCCATTAAGGCTCAGGGCAGGTTACAAGACCTAAAAACATAATCAGAAATCCACAAAACCCACAAAATAAAACCAAATATTAAAATACCCAAATAAAAACAAATAAAATCCCCTAGCCCATAACTTCCCTCCCCTTGCCTGCCAAACAGGCTGGCCCCCAAACCCTCTTACATTAGTTGTATTGCTCCTGCGATTGTGTAACACCAATCTACCTTTTCCGATTCAGTTAGGGACTCCAATCAAAGATCTGATCAAAGGCAAGCTTGGACATCCAGAATTCCAACGATGAAAATAACAATTTATTTAACAAACAAACAAACATGCTTACTGGCTTTTCGAAGCAGAAGTTTAGTGATTCCCCAAACCCACCGGTCTGCCTGATCCCAACAATTGTAGTTTCTCCGCAAAGGGAGATGCAGATGCAGCACAGATGGGGCACACTTGCCCACCAGTACAAAGATCTGGATTTCTCCCTTTTTTTCAACAAAACCTTGGCAAAAGAACAAATTATACACAGACAGTAACAGGGGGTGAATTTGCCCCTCAATATAGGCCATTTTTACACGGATGGGGGTGGGTGTTTTGGCACAGCGGGTGTGTGTGGGTGTCCGCCTGTTTCCAGGACACACACCTACCTACACCCACGGAGCATCCTCTGTTTTGTTGGAGGGCTCCGTGGATGGAGATGGGTGTGTGGCGGGTGTTGGTGGGTGTGCAGTGGGAGTGTGCACGCACAAACACCCACCGCCCGCCACCCACCCATCCCGCCACCCACCAGCGGCTGTACACATGGACACCGCCGCACACCCACCCGAACACCAAGCTGCGGGGGGTGGGGTGGGCGTCCGTGTAAACACAGCCACATTTGAATCTGTTCTCTTCCCTTTTGGATTATAATTACAACTAAAATAAAGAAGTTTAAAAATACGATGAATACATTTCATATTATTCTCACGTACTGGGGATAAATTACACAGGGCCTGGAATTAGAAATACCATCAGCAGCATCCCCCTCTCGCTCAGGGTGTTAACAGATGAGACAGTAGCCCACACCAGCTGGGTGGCCACCTGACCATCTAGTGAGTGGCTGCCTGATGTTGGCCCGTACCTGCCATCCCACAGCCCCCACTCATGGCGTCATCCTGGAGAATGTGAGCCCACCGTGTGGGCGCATGTTGGCTAAGGCGGGGAAATGTGTGACCGCTTCCCGTCTGTTAGGGTGCGCACAGCCTCCGCGCGCATGCGGGTCTGCCAGGATCATAGAGTCTGCAGGTGCAGCGCCTAGAGTGGTCTGGAGAGACAAGCGCTTCCTCCACTCTTGCTCTCACAGGGGCTGGGCCTGTTTTACGTTGGGTTTTTTTGGCACGCTCCAAAAAGTGAAAATAAACTAGAAAACGGACGACAACCACAGCAAAAAGAATTTCCTGTACCCCGGGATTGCTGTGGCTGTGCGTCAGGAGAGGGGAAGCGGTGGGGGGGGGGGAGCATGGTGCCTGCCCGTCTGTCCTATTCGCTGTGTGGAACCTGTCCCACTCGCTGTGCGTGGGCTCCAGCGGGCTAATCTCTCCTTTGTTTTCACTCGGTCACTGCCGCTTCTTAGTCAGAATGGCTTCTGAAGCCCTGCAAGGCCTTCTGCCCCTTTCTTCTGCCCACAAACGAGCTCTACTTAGTGGCTTCAACTAGCAAGACTGAGGAAGCTCACAGCTGCCGCGACTTCCCTCGCGCATGTCAGGGTAGGATTCTGCGCCCCGACATGCGCAAGGGAAGCCACGGCACATCCCCGTTCGCACAGGTTCTTCTTCTGCTCCCCGGCTCCGCCCCGTTGCCGCGTCTTCCCTCGTGGGCCTCGCCGCCGCAGATGTGAATGCGGCCGAACTGCGCAGGCACAAATGTTACCCAACACACAGCTTGAATCTCCTTAAAGTAACAGGTCTAATTGAGCCAGATGGGTTACACTTGAAAAGCAGATGCAGTCTCTGGAGTTGGGGGCAGGGCAGGGAGGTGAGAGGAGGGAATCATCCCTCTCACCACTAAACTCCCTATTCTGCAAACACTCAGGCACTCGCTTAACCCGCAGAAGCAATCGTATTCAAGCCAAAGTGTCAGGTCGCTGGATCACAGAGATGAAAGGGACCTCAAAGGTCATCTAATCTTCCCCTGCTCTGATGCAGGACATCTACAGCCACCACATCCCCAATGGATGGCCACCCAGACTCTTTTTGAAAACCCTCAATGACGGAGAGTCTGCAGCCTCTGCAACGGCTGTCCATTGTCGAACAGCTCCCACTGAAGGAAGTTCCTTTCCTGGTATTTGCCCAACGCGGAGCTTCTTTTTGTTTGAGCCCATTATGTTTAATCCTGCCCTTCTGTGGCAATGGAGAACAGGTCCTTGCCAGTTTCTCTGTTGCAGCCCTTTAGATATCTGGAGACTGCTGTCACGTCTCCCTTTAATCTACCCTTTGGTAGGCTAAACATACCTGGCTCCTTCAACTTACCCTCATAGGACCTGCTTTTCAAACCTTTTATCATTCATTGCCCTCCTCTGAACCTGATCCATTTGTTCAATGGCCCTTCTTGAAATGAGGTTTCCCGAACTGGAAACAATACTTCAGGTAAGGGCTGACCTGGCCAACGCAGCACAGAGCAGAATTCTTGTTACTTCCCATGACTTGGAAACAATGCTTCCGCGAATGCAGGCTCAAATTGCATTGGCCTTTTTTGAAGTATGGGCGGCCTTTGAAGGATCAGGCCCTTAGAAGCCAAACAGCAAACAGAAGGGGTAGGACCAGAGGGCGAACCAGAAGGTCTAACCAGGATGGGCAAGCAAAGCCAATGGGCAGTTGAAGCAGCAGGCTCGAGGAGCAAGCCAGGAGATCCTACTGCAGAGGGCAGAGATGTGGGGGAGGGGTTAGGGAAAGCACCGGAACATGATTGATTGATTGATTGATATTTTACCCTGCCCTTCTCCATAGACTCGGCAGCGTACAACTTTCAAAATATAAAATACAATCCCAACAGACAAATACAATAAAATACAGTCCTAACATAAACCCAACCACCCACCCCACCCCATCCTTTACTCCCACCTACCACCCGTCAATCTTTCCCCCCAAATCCCTCTACCCAATCCCACCCAACCCTATTCCCCAAGGTCATGCCCCGGACCCTGGATCGGTCCCTGTGGTCATCCGGGGGCACCTTTCTTGAAGTCCCCTGGGTTTCCCAGGGGGCGACTATGGAGGCGGCGTTCTCGATGGCTGCACCTAGGCTGTGGAACTCCCTCCCAGCAGAGGCCTGATTGTCCCCGGACCTACCTCCCTTTCGACGATCATGTAAGACTTGGCTGTTCCGCCAGGCTTTTGGTGAGGGTGATGGGAGGGGTGTAGAGAGTGAGGGCGGGTAGTTTTTTGTTTATATTATTTTTTAACTTTTCCCATTGTTATAAAATTGTTTTACTGTATGTTTTTATATTGTTCATATATTTATATTGTTAGCTGCCCCGAGCTACCTGTGGCAGGAGGAGCGGGATAAAAATTCTTAAAATAAATAGATAAATAAAATAAATAAATTCCTGTCTGCCAAACGCAGGCAGGAATTCTCTGTGCATGAGAAAAATAGTTACCAGGGTCATTCTGCGCATGCGCATCACTTTTACAAAATGACGCTAGCAACATCGTCGCCATTTTGAAAAAGGCCAGCTGGTCTGCGCAGGTGCAAACAGTACCACACACGTGCAACATGGCTTCCCTTTTCCAAAATGGTGGCAATGCTGCCAGCACCATTTTGGAAAAGGGCTGAACATGTGCAGAACAGCCCCGGTGGCCAATTTGCACATGTGCAGTGATTTTTTTAATTGATTTTTTTCCAACCTCGCTTCCCTCAGTCCCCCATGGAGAAGCCAAGTGAGGAGAGACACACCCGGTGGTGAAGCAGTCCCGCTGAGTACATGGCGTACAGGGTCTTTTGAAAACCTAGCCAGGGGGACAGGAAGTTGACTGATGATCCGCTCAGCTTCCTGTGGTTAGTGACTGACCTTATATACAGGCCAGCAGCCAACCAGGAAGCTGGGGGTGGGGGTGGAGCAAGGCTGAGGAGGGGTGTGGCTTGATTGGCGCTGGAGGAGGTTTTATAGCCCATACTGGCCCTGGCCAGTGGAAACTGTTGGCGCCGCAAAGCCAGCTGCTGCGCCCAGGGACCCAAGAATGCCAGTTCAAGCCCATGTCCTTACATACTCTTTGGAGGAGGGGTGGGGGGCAGGCGGCCTATAGTAGAGCCTCCAACTGTGGGCGAGTAGTGAGGTGGGAGTTAAAAATGGCCAAGTTATGTGACATACTTTATGGATAGTCCCTTGCGGACAGGGGAAGGACTGGAGTGAGAAACAGGCAGCTCCTTTAGGATCCCATGATGGGTTTCTTGGGCCCATAATTAGGGCCGAAACAAAATTTCCCACTAGTTGAAAATCTCATCGAGAATAATCTTGTCGAGAATGCTGGCAAGAATGCAGATTCTTGCGAGATTCTTGCGAAGGAAAATTTCATCAAGAAGCTTATTCTTGATGAGATTTTCCATCTCGAGAATTTCGCAAATATCGGCATTCTCGCCAACATTCTCATTAGATTCTTGGAAATGGCCACCGGGCGGCTGTGCTCATAGGGAACCACTGAGGCAGCCAGTTTTCACATGTGGAGAGTGTTTGTGGGGGTTTTGAAAATCTCACGAGATTCTTGAGAAATCTCAAAAAATGCTCTATGCGTCCGCAAAAGGGTTTTTTAAGATTTTTGAGAATCTCATGAAATTCTCAAAAATCTTGGTGAGATCTCACAAGAACATGCCTGGGGCTACTTGCCTGGGGCTACAAGAATGTTCTTTTTCAAATAGAATAATGGAATCACAGAATGACAGCAATGGAAGAGACGTCAAAGGCCATCTTGTCCAACCACTTGCTCCAAGCTGGGATGCCTTATTGTTGCGGCATCGTAGACAGATGCCCGCCTGTGATGTTTTTTAAAACATCATGCTAATTCCATGTCAGCTCAACGGTCTATTCAGCCCAGCAATTAGACCCCAAATGGGTAGCGTATTCACCATCTGCGGGTAATACCTGCAATTTCAAAGTAGTCTGCCAGGTACCCGACCGGTACCCAAGGACCTAGTTGTGCACCCAACTATTCCAAAATCTCTAAAATAAAATAAAAATAAATAAAAATACAAGGTATTACCATTACTGAATTACCAATTTACCATTTTACCAATCAGAGAATGGGAAAAATCAGTATAGGAACTCAGAACATCAGTACTGGAAGTCAGAAAATCAATACGAGGTTGAAAAATCGGCACCGGGGTCAGAAAACCGGTAAATCAGGTAGACTATTGGGCACCAATCAGGCTCCGCTTAGTACCTGATGTTATTAGGTCAGGTACTGTAGTTTCAATAGATGTACCCAGTTTTGTGGTTACTCATTTAAGCCCTACCCAGCATCCTGTCTGACAGAGGCCACCGTTGGTTGCTTCAGAGGAGCACACAACAGGTCATAATGGAGCAATTAATTCCCTGCTAATCACCCCCAGCTCCCGACAGTCAGAAGTTACAGTCTACAATTAAGTAGTTTCCACAACTTCCCTAAACAGCTTATTCCATTGCCCCACTGTCCTAACCATTTCCCCTAATATTTACCCTTGTTGCAGCAATGTAGGCTCCTTCCCCCTTGTTCTGGTTTCTGTGGCAATGAACAGCTGTCCTCCATCTTTTTTACATCAATCTTAAGAGCTACTATAGAATAGCACTTGAAAGATTCTGCTTCAGTGAACCTGATGCCTTCTTTCATTACATTTTCTCAAAAGAACCATGGCTGTGGCATTATGGTTATTGCTTAAAACACTGTCTTTTCAGATGACCTCTGAGAGGAGGAAGGGCAGCAGTATTAGTAGGGGGAATAAGCAATCTTTAGATATCGTGCCGAAATGTCTCCGAAACAGCCCTTTCCACATTTCTTCACCTTCTCGCCAGGTGCAGCATATCCGTTACCGCCGCAGAGAGGAGCTGGTTGTCTACGTGAAACTGTAGAACGGCACATGGGCTGCTGGTGGCACTTCTGATTCAATTAAATTACTGAGTGGAACTGCCAAGAAACTAAATATGTCTAGAACAAGGGAAACGCCTGGGCCAAATTAATACAACTAGATCCTTTTACAGGCTCGGTAACAATCCTGATCACAAACCTTGAAGAGCAAATTGGAACAAGCAAATGGCTGTTGAAAAATTCTTTCAGCACTTGCCCGCAGCCGCTCAGCTGGGAGTCAGAGGTTGGAAAATCTAGGTTTTGCATTAACAAAGGAGGCATTCTTACCACGGACACTTAAATTCCATTTATTGAAATGCTGGGGATTTCTTAGTTGCATTGTCACACAAAGCCCTTCGAACTGCGATGTTGGGTAAAATTGGTAATGGACATTTTATTTGGGAAGGGGGGAATTATCAAGGATCATGACAGTTTTGCTTATATTTTCCAATAATTGCCAAGGGAAAGGAACATCAGGTTCAGTGAGGTAACTTTAGAAGGAGCAGATCTTGTGTAGTTGAAGGGATAGAGCTTTGAAGACACTCTATGAAGAAACTTCCCTATCTAGACACCTCAAAGGACATATTCTGGACAAATTCCAGATTAAAGAGGTGTCCGTATAAGTTGAGTTCTATCGTAACAGTAGACAGTTCTAGAGTTCCAGGGGATATAAGACATGTATAGAATAAGGAGCTATTTGGATCAGAGAGATCCAGATAAGCCACTTTGTAGTGCCTAATTATTTTTTACACATCAGACTCATTTTATGCAATTGTCCTGCTGCTCTTGCAACTGGAGAACAAACTATGGAGCAAAGAGATGACTGAAAAGCCTGATCGAAATGCAAAGGGGTGTGTGAATATTGTTTAAGTGGACGTGTAATTGAATAGTGATCAATATGCATGGGAAGCGATCTCTAGTTGGAGGAATAATTGCTGCAATTCATAATTGCAATTTACAATGAACCTGTGCATAGAAAAGTATTGGAAAAGCACCAGAAATATATTCCATCCCTGCCAAATAGTGCCCAGCCCACTAACGTTGAGCCCGGCTTTTCTTAGACTGTGTCGATGAACATTTGTAGAATAGAAATAATTTATATGAGAACCGCGCAGGAAGTACAGTTGACTCCACTCCGTCAGGCCACCGATAATCAGTGAAGAGGATTTGGAAGACAGGAGCAAGGATGATAAAAGGGGTGGAAGGAAAGACCTAAAAAGAGCGACTGACAGATCTGGGCAGCAATAGCCTTGAGGAAAATAGATTAAGGGGATGGGGTGTAACAGGGCAGCACCCTGCTAGGGTGAGACCCTGCAGGATCTCTGCCCCAAAGCACTTTCTCTTCCCTATAATGTACTAGTGTGCTCAGTTCTCCAACTTCCCCATCACAAATACTAGGGATGGGAAAATCGGAATCGGATTAATACGATTCACCCAATTTTCATCTGAATAGGATTAATACGATCTGCCCGATTTTCCAGATCGATAGGATTTTCGTTGGATCAGATGAATTCAGGGGGGCACTCTCGCTCATCCCCCCTCTCTGCTATTGCAGTTTGCTAGGCTCTTCCTGGGCCCATCCATCATTGTAGGATTGTGGCTTAGAATGATGAATGGCCCATTGAACTGAATAAGTTCGGTTTCCCATTGAAGTCAATGGGAGGGGACATAACGATCCGATTCTGATTCCGATACGATTTAAAACCGATTAAATGGAATCTGATTCTGATTTTGATCCGATTCCAATTTTCAATCCGATTTCCCATCCCAGACAAATATATATTTTACACAGTCCAAAGTACTCCTCTGTGGGAGGGAGGGCATCTTCCAGGCAGCTCCTTCTCCCTCACACAGACCCCTGCCTGGCCTCGTTGCCAGCCAGTATCCAGGGTAACCTAACCCTGTCCAACAGCAGGGCCCTGGACAGGCTCCCTGGCTCCTTTCTCCAGGCTTCCAAGGCAAGTCCCCTCGCTGAGGCAGAGCCCCCTGACTTGCTGCCTCACCCTGGTGATCTCCCTCTTTGAGCTCTCCAGCTTTGAGCTCTTATAGCTGAGGCTCCAGCTGGCTTTCAGAGCCACGCCCAGCTGCAGCCATTCAGCTGTCCTTAATTGGCCAACACCTCATTTTCTCGGACAGTTAAAGGGTCAGATACTTGTTTTGCAGCCTGGATTGCTTCCTTGGAATTGCATCACTGCAGGCCTGCCTTGGAGGCCAACGTGGTGTAGTGGATAAGCTGCTGTACTAAGACCTAAGAAGCCAGGGTTCAAATCCCACCCTCCCTAGCCATGAACTCACTGGGTGGCCTTGGGCAAGTCACAATCTCTCAGCCTCAGTTCCCCATCTGTAAAATGGGAATATGTGTGTGTCTTTCTTTCCCCGTGATCCTCTCACCTGTCTTAGATTGTGAGAGCAGGGACCTGTCTCTGAAAATCAGTGACTGTAAAGCACTGCATACACCTAGTAGCGCTATAGAAATTAGTAGTAGTAGTAGTTTACCCCAGCCCCCTAGATCTGGTCCAGCAAAGACAGGTGACACCATCACCGGGGGACATGATTATACTTTTCAAATATGTAAAAGGCTGCTGTAGACAAAACGGTGCCCAGATGATCTTTCTGGTTATTGAGTGTGGTTTTTTTTTCACTCAGTGCACAATTAACTTGTAGATTTTGTTGCCAGGGGATGTGGTCAAAGGACAGTAGCATAGCTGGTTTTAAAAAGGATTGGATTCTCGTCTCATTCTCATTTGCAAGAACGAGATAAGAATCGTGATTCTCGTCGAGAAACACGAGAAACCGAAAATCGAGTTTCAGCCTTACCCAAGAGGTCACGCTGACGCAATGCCACTTTTCTTCCCTCTTCTCTCCACTCCATTTTCTGTTGTACTTCCTTGTCACTCATTGGCTGGTACGCAGAATCCTTCACAAACCTGCAATCCAGTTGCAGATTGGTCAAAGCAAAGGGAACAACATACAACAACAATTCTGATTGGAGGCACTGGAACGGAGGTACTGGTGTTTTTTTAAAAAAAACCACTGTGTTTGGGCAGGCAGGGGGGAGGTTAAGGGGTGGGCTATTCGCACAGTGATTGGCTCAGAAATGTAGAACCAATTAATAGGAAGAAACCCAGAAGTAAAATAGTACCCTCAGCAATGCGGTAAGCGGTAAATGAACGCTACCTGGTATGCGGTAAACGGTACATGGAAAGTCAGGAAATCAGGATGGCATCTCATGGTGTTGCGAGAACTGGAAATCGTATCTGTATCAGGAATCGACCCCAGTTCCTGAGATGGCGAAATTACTTGTGAGTAGGAATTTAGCGGCTCGTTTCAACCCAGGTCTTTACCAACGCAGGGAACTTGTACTAATTTTCAAATTGGCTCACAGGACGGAAAAGCCTCCCCATCCTTGATTTACACTGGGGTGGCACCAGCTGGCCACAGGAAATCTGTTTGTGCACTAATCCCCACACAAGCCAGAACCCCAAGTCACACATTGAATTCTGGCGGTCACTTTCAGAAACAAAAACCCACTTCCAGATTCACTGGGGTTGCCAAGTTCATTTCTTAGATGTTTGCCACATTTTTACTTTGCCTGTTACTATTCAACCACTTCAATATTCAGAACTTCAGTATTCAGTATTTTAAGACTTGAATCCTTCATGACTTCACGAATCACTACTTTATACCACTCTCTCTTCAGTTCTTTGTTACAAGATACCTTTTCAGTCTTGCTAACTTGGCCTCATCCACATCCTGAGGCGGTGAGTCCCACAGATGAATTACATGTTGTGCAGGGAGGAGGAAAGAAGGAGGAGCCCATACGTCTGTTGTATCCCCTGTCATTGACAGGGGGGTTGGGAGGGCCATTCCGTCTTCTGCATTGGGGCCCCTTCCAATCCATCCTCGCTACGTGTACTCTGGTTAGGAGACCCAGAGAGGAGTGTCTAAATCCCCCCCAAAAAACCCAGACTTTTAAAATACGGGAGAAAGCTCTCCCATCTAAAAATCCCCTAGGTGAAATTCTAGACTCTATCGATGCTTAACAGACGTTCTTGGGTCTTAGCAATTCATTTTTTTTTTCACCCTGTGCAATGTTTAATATTTTCGAACATTTTCATTTTGACTTATTTTTAGCTTCCCTTCACCCACAAAGGCAGCGAAGCTGACATAATTACCCCCTTTAATTCACACAAGGCATGTATTTACCCATTTGTTAAAAGGATTTTTCAAGCTGGCCCTGCTGGTGCTGTGACAAGGCGACTTTGAAGGCACAGTAGGTAAAATAATATTGTATATTGCACAGCAGCCCTGACAATTGAATGTTAATTTAACCAATAAAGCTAACAGCATAGCAATTATAATAATAATAATTTCTTATCTCTTAACGGGGTTAAAAGTGGAACTCCGATTTGCTGCCAAGTACTCATTGGCTCAGAAGTTGTGGCTCAAATCACCCGAAAGAGCCGGGTTTATAGCAAGATCGCCGACTGCTAATGGGGAAGCTGGGGAAGTGGGCAGGGGAGCCAGGGGTGGTCTGACCATCTCCTCTTTTCTTCTGCTCCAGCTCCCTCCATATTTAACTTTCACCCTTGGCATCACCCCAGAGAAGAACCAGATTTCTCCTGGTGTCTTTTTTTTAATAGCTTGGGGGTCTCTTACAGGACCACCTTGCCTGTTTGTAGAAACATGCAAATCCCCTGAATAATATTTGATCCCGTAGGCCCATTCCACTCCAGTTGGATCGAGGGGCCAGAGGACCAAAGAGAGGTAGGACCCAAGCGTTCATAAGAACGGGGGTTATTCCATGCTAGGCTTGGCTTACCCTCAAAGAACCTCTGTGTGTTTTGCTTTACCCACGTAAAACCTGAGCGTGGCCGCCTGTTTAAGCGGTACGTGTGGGACTGCTTTTGTACTTGTTGCGGTGCTTTTAGACATGCACCTCCCCACTGACCGTCCACCCACTATACATGTTGTAGGACTGCAGTGGGGCCTTAGGGGTGCCCTGCAACATGTATAATGGGTGGGAAGTGGGTGGGGAGGTGCACCCTGTGTCTCCTCCCCTCGGCTGTTACCTGGACTTGTACACCGTGGGTCCATGCGCCATATTAGCGCAATGCACTAGGGAATCCTCATGCGCTGCTGTAGCAGGGTGAGCTGGAATCCCTCAGCTGCACCTGCTCCAAGAGGCATCTGGCCCTGATTGCTTGGCTCCCAGGAACTCAGTTTAAGGGCATGAGCAGCCCAGGTGAAGCGGCTAGAGCTAACTGAGCATGTGATTGGTTGGGGCTGGTCAGGTGACTGGAAGCCTTCAGTATTTAAGGCTGGGCTGAAGAGATCACCAGGGAAACAGAGAGAGCTGGTGGAAAGGGGTTGCCTCCAGGCAGGCCTGGGAGACCATCATTGGGCCAAGGGTTTATGTTGGAGATTTGTTTGGGGACTAAAAGACTGTACAGAAGAAATCTGTGTCCGCAGCCAGGAAGGACTCAGCAGTCCTGGATAGAAACCGGAGCATTGCAGAGAAGTTTAAATAAACTGGCGACTGCTTGCGCGTGTGTTGGTGCTCCATTGGGGGAAAGTGAGGCACAACACCCGCACCCCAGGAGGGAGGGAGCTGGGGCAAGCCCTGCCACAGTTGCTGTCTGGATGATGGCACAGCTCATACGGTGCGTACCACTGTTTCCGGTATCCCGTGGCTGTCAGGTGCCACTGGGAATGATCTTAAATCCCACTATCATCCACAAACACAAATAATGCCCAACGAACCCCAACATTTCTTTCTCTAAAATAATAATAATAACAAAAATAAATAAACAGAGCCGAGCTGTGATCACATAATCAGGACAGCTATAAAAATGTGCAGTAAAACAGTGAGGTGCGCATGTGCTTGATCAAGCGTGCAATCATGAAGTGTGCACATGTTTGATCAAGCGTGCATTCATGAAGTGTGCACATGTTTGATCAAGCGTGCAATCATGAAGTGTGCACACATTTGATCAAGCGTGCAATCATGAGGTGCTTAATCCTGCGTGCATTCATGAGGTGTGCACACACTGTATCTAGTGTACAATTTATTTATTTATTTATTTATTTACATCTATACCCCGCCCCTCCTGAAACGGCTTGGGGCAGCTTACAGTCTCAACAAAATATAAAAATACAGCTATAAAATATTTTAAAAGACTCATAAAATTACAACAATTAAAACAGGACCAGGGAACATAATAATAAATATACAATAAATAAGGGTGGAGGGGGATAAAAAAAAACTTTACCCCCCTCCCCAAAGGCCTGGGCGAACAGCCAGGTTTTGCAAATTCGCCGGAATGTTAAAAGGCTCGGGGCCAGGCGAGCTTCCTCCGGGAGGGAGTTCCAAAGACGCGACCTGGCCACCGGGAATGCCCTCTCCATTGTGGCCCCCCGCTTAACACGGGGGACCTCCAAGGAGCACCCCCAGCGGACCGCAGGAGCCGCTCTGGGGCGCGGAGGGTGAGGCGGTCCCCAAGGTATGAGGGGCCGAGACCATGAAGGGCCTTATAAATCAATATCGAAACCTTGAACCTGGCTCGGCTCGCTATTGGCAACCAGTGCAGAGTCCGGAGCACAGGTGTTATGTGCTCCCGACGACCCGTCCCCGAAAGGAATTGGGCCGCCGCATTCTGCACTAACTGCAACCTCCGCACCAGGAAGAAGGGCAGCCCCACGTAGAGCGCATTGCAGTAGTCCAGCCTCAAGGTGATGAAGGCATGGATGAGGTGTGAGGTTCAGGGTACCTCACAAGGGGAGAAGGGAAGGCAAGGGAAGAGGGGACACAAGGGACCACACGCTCAGGGGTCGGGGTCACAAGGCAGTGCCTGGAAAACAACCCTCGGGATCTGAGAGGGCTTTAGGATCGTAAAGATACCCAGCCTAGATCATCACGGGGTATCTGGGATAGCGCAAGCCTTGGTCCGCTCCCTTTGTTGCAATCACTCAGGGTCCCAGGAGGGGAAGGAGGACAGTGAGGCAGGGGAGGTGCGAGTCCCCGGAAGGGGGGACTGTGGAAGGGAAGGGGCTTGCACACCAAGGTCCCAGGGACACCGAACGTGGGACAATAAGGATGCTTACTTACCTGATCCAATTCAGTCACCCACTCACTCACACGCCAGTCACCAACACAGTCACTCACACGCTAGCGCACTTTTGCAGTAGCAGGGTTCACACGGAGGCACGGAATCAACAGTCAAGGGATAAGGGGGCCGGTCTCACAGGCAGAGCAACGTTCACCAGCAATGAAGCTCTGTTCTGTCCCACTTAAGTACCTCAGGGGCGGGAGGTGGAGCCGAACACGCTCAGAGCGACGTGGGCCCGTCCCAGGGGGCGTGTCTTGTGCTGTCGCTACAGGCACGTCAGAGCATCCACTTCCAGGGGCGTTAGCGGCTGCCGGGGGCATGTCCGACGTGCCGGGCATGCTTTCCTCATGGCTCCGTTCTGCACTTCCAGGGTTCGGGGGTGGTGTTGTAGCAAGGCGTCTGGACGCAGGAGTCCGTAAGTGGGGTATTGCGGGGGGCCCTAAACCTCATGGGACATCCAGGGTTCTGAGAGTGTGTCCTCTGTGCCCTCTGGGCTGAAGTCTGACATGAGGGAGGCCAGGGCCGGGCCGGAGACGCACGGACACAGCCAGTGCATCAGATACAACTAGCAGAAAGCGGCCTTCGTCACTACCTCCACCTGTCACTCCAGGCGGAGATCTGCGTCCAATATCACCCCCAGACTCCAAACCTGCTGAGCTATAGGAGGGCGAACCCCACCCCCCAAATCAGGGGGGCTGACGCCTCCCTCGCTCTCCCTCCTCTCCGTCTTAATGGGGTTGAGCTTCAGTCTGCTCTGCCACATCCATTCCTCCATGGCCTCCAGACACTGGGATAGCACCGAGACAGCAGGGTCTGGGTCAGTTGAAAAAGAGAGGTACAGCTGAGTATCATCAGCATATTGGTGACATCGCACTCCGAACCCTCTGTAGAAATTAACTTTCGACACAGATTTTGGAGCTGCTCAGTCTTTATTTCAGGTACACAGCTGCGGGTGTCACTCAAACCGTGTGAGCCCTTGGGGGAGGTCATGAGAGACAGAATGGAACCCTGCAGAACATTGCAGGATAAAGCGCGGGGGCAAGATGTGTCAGCCCCCAACACCACCCGCTGGCTTCTCCCCGAGAGGAATGAGCGGAACCATTCAAGAACAGTCCCGTCCAGACCCCCCCAGGTCTCGCAGCCATCTCAACAGCAGCCCATGGTCCACGGTGTCAAAAGCGGCCGAGAGATCTAGCAGGATGAGAAATGTCGAACATCCTGCATCCATCTCTCGGCGGAGATCGTCGACCAAGGCCACCAACGCTGTCTCAGTGCCATAGCCGGGGTGGAACCCAGATTGAAAAGGGTCCAGGAAACCAATGCCATCTAGATGCGCCTGGAGCTGGATCACCACTGCCCGCTCAATATCCTTCCCTAAAAAGGGAAGGTTAGAGACGGGTCGGTAACTGGCGAGTGCATCCACCTCCAAATATGTTTTCTTCAGCAGGGGGTGCACCACAGCCTTCTTGAGGCTGGGCGACAACCTCCCCTGCTGCAGGGACACGTTAACCACCCTCGCCAGCACCTTCCCCAACGTCTCCCTGGAAGCTTTGACCAACCAGGACGGACATGGATCAAGTTAACAACAGGTGGCTCTCACAGACCCCAAGACATCCACCGCATCGGCTGGCATCACTTCCTGAAACTCCCCCCACAAAGTTGGACCAGACAGGGCCTCCATCACCTCACGCTCTCAACCTACTGCCCCTAATCCAGCGTCAAAGTCGCTCTGAATCCGAGCGATCTTGTCTGCGAAGTAGGTGACAAACTCCTCACAGCGGGCCTGGAACAAGTCCCCGTCCAGGCGGAGGGGGGCCTTACTGACCAGCCCTCGCACCACCCAAAACAGCTCCACCGGGCGTGACTTTGCAGACACTATGAGGACAGCAAGGAACTCCTTCTTTGCTGTCCTCACATCCTCAACATAGGAGCGCAAATGGACCCTATGGAGAAGTCAGTCGGAGTCAGATTGAGTCCAACGCCAGCGTTGCTCCAGCCTCCTGCCTATACGTTTCATACACTGCAGCCCCTCAGTAAACCAAGGGGCCCTGTGGTGACAAGACTGAGGCAGAGGGCATCTTGGAGCCACCCTGTCAATGGCCTCCCCCAGCAAGGTGTTCCAATGCTGGACCAGGTCATTGACAGAGTGACCATCCAGGTCCAAGGTTAACTCCCTCAGGACCTCTTGGAACCGCTGAGGTTCCATCAGTCTCTGAGGGCGGACCATCCTAACTGGCCCATTCCCCTTCTGGAGGTGGTGCGGCTGAGAGACTGGCCTGAAGGAGATAATGGTCCGTCCATGACAAGGGCACCGCCCTAACCTCCCCCACCACCGGACCACCCGCCTCAAGGTCAGAACTGAAGATCAGGTCGAGGATATGCCTCCCCACGTGGGTCAGGCAGGTGACCTCCTGGGACAAATCCATGGTTGCCATGGCAGCCATGAATTCTCTCTCTGCTCCTACAAGGCCGGCATTGGCGTGGATGTTGAAGTCCCCCAGAACCAAAGTCCTGGAGGAGCCCAGCACCACCTCCGGGGCCAGCTCTGCTAGAGCGGTAAGGGATGCTGCCGGACAGGACGGGCCCCGGTATACCAATTGTGAGGTGTTTTATCAAGTTATTATTATTATTATTAACAAATATTTATATAGCGCCAGCAGTGTACCTGGCACTTTCCAAGGTAATAAAATAGACACGGTCCCTGCCCCTAGGGCTTACAATCTGAGAGTGTGCAATCATGAGATGTGCACACACTGTATCTAGTGTGCAATCGTGTGGTGCTTTATCAAGTGTGCAATCATGAAGTGCGCAAATGTTTGATCAAGTGTGCAATGGCGAGGTGCTTTATCTAGCATGCAATGATGAGGTGTGCACACTAGTGTGCAATCATGAGGTGCTTTATCAAGTGTGCAATAATGAAGTGCGCACATGTTTGATCAAGTGTGCAATGGCGAGGTGCTTTATCTAGTGTGCAATCATGTGGCGTGCACACACTCTATCTAGTGTGCAATTGTGAGGTGCGTACATGCTTTATTCGGTACTCTTGCGGTAATTTCAGCCAAGTGCTGTCTCCATCACCCACAAGCTTGTGTGTCCATACTGCCTTCATCACCATGGTCCTCTCGCCCGTGTGTCTTGCACCATCTCCATCCCCTGGTACTCTTCCTAAGAAACAGTGTGGGTCTCATCATCTACTGCAATGGGATGGACTGTAACTTGTTGGGGGCAAATTTGGCATTCCTTTTAATTGTTCTGGAAGCCCTGGACAGTCTTCCAACAGGAGATACAGCAGTTGGGGAAATACGGCTGTGAATATTTGAGCTCCATTTGCAAGGCAGTTTCCAAATGCCCCACAGTGCTACCGTTTCCCCATGGCCACACTGTTACTTACTGCCAGGCGGTCTGTCATGGGGGAGGGGGAGAGAAGGGGAGAAGAGGAACGAGAGTAGGGGGAATGCTTGACAGAGATCCATACACGTATAAAGAGCCCAATTCCTCGCTCTGTTAGAAGGTGCCTGGGAAATAATCCCGTCAGGATAGACGGGACTAGGAGATCAGGCCTCTATCATCATAGGGCACAGAGTGGCTCAGCGAGCGTATGGCCTTGCACCACGCACGCACATCGCAGACACACCACAGCCCACGAAGAAGGGAAAGACAGGTGGCGGAGGTGTGGGGTTGAGGAAGAAGGGACCAACGTTCAAAGGGATAAGGAACAGGGCTTTCTTTCTAGGAGGGGGAAGGGAAGAACCCCGGGTGGGGAAAGGGACTAGCACTCTGCACTCTCACCTCGCACTCGCACATTCCGTCACAGGGGAGGGAACAGGGAACAACACAGTATCAATCACAACTCTACATAAGTACACAACAAACAACGACACCACGCTTAGGTAGGGGCCAGCTTCTCATGTTCTGATTACCGGCGCTGTGTGCCTCACAGCGCCGGGATTTCTAGTGCAGGCTCTGCCCCCTTGCGTGCCTGTAGCCGTGCGGAGCGCCGCACTGGCTCAGGCACTGACCTCATGCCGCTTGAGGACCCTGGCAGGACGTCTGTGGGATCGGCGTCACGTCGGGTTGCCCTGGCAACCCACTGCTGTGGGGAGGCTTCTAGTGCCGCTGCGACCGTCTCTGCTGTCGGCGGCGCAGCAGCTGGGCTGTGGGTGGGGGAAGTGGCTCTCTGGCATGTTCCAGGGCTCCAGAGCCAGCCCCCGGCGGCAGCCACAGCAGGAGGCTCTGACACTGTCTACTGTGAGGAATTATGGTTTAAACGTCAGCTTTCGAATGAGTTCAGGGCATTCCTGCCAGGGGTGCAGCTAGGTAGGGCTGAAGCGGCAGCAGCATTTACCACGCCGCGATTCCATTCCGCCATTTTGGAAATTGCCCGCGCCACATTGTGGCTTTTCTGCCAACATTCTGCTAATTCCGCCGGCATTCTGCAAATTCGGAAATGGTCCGCTGTGCCTACTGGAGCGCTATATTTGTTTTGTGGGGATTTGTGATTGGGGGAGGGGTAAAATTTGGTTAGTGGGTTGGGTAGTTTGGGGTAGGTGGTGGTGTGGGGGTTAGTTAGGGGGGTTGGGAGTGTGCTGTTGGGGAGGTTTTGGGGTGGTGGTGGGATTGTTGGCCTCCCCCTTGTGGCAGAAGGGGGAGGGGGAGGTGTGGAGGGGAGTCCCTGGTGTGAACGGGGCCGTCCCTCTGGGGGGGAGGGTTGCCTGCTGGTAGCAGAGGCACGCAGGGGGTCGGGTGGGTCCCTCTCGCGGGCCTGTCAGGGCAGCCTATGTATGGTGGGTGTCTAACGGGGTTCTCTGAGGCGGGGAGGGGTGCCACAGCCATCAGGATCGTTGTAGGCCGGGGGACATATGGTCCAAGGAGGAGCTATGTTCCACCTGTGAGGAGGGAGCGGTGCTTTGTGTCTGTTCCTCTCACAACCCCCCACATGAGTGGGTTGTGGGTTGAGATTCAGGAGACCCGGCCTAGGCCTTGGTTTGGTGCTGCTGAACGCGAGGTCAGTTGTCAATAGATCATCTACCATCCGGGAGTTAATCCCGGAGTGGGACGCCAACCTCATGTGTATTACAGAGACCTGGCTGGACAATGAGTCGGGCCCTATCTTGGCTGACCTTGTTCCGGCTGGGTTCTCTGTGCAGCATCAGCCTTGGCTGGAGGGATTGGGGGTGGGGGCGGTGTAGCTAATGCTATTGTTATCAAGGATGCATTGTCTTTTAGGAGGTATCCGGTGCAAGCTCCACCAGGTGTTGAGTGTCTCCATCTTGTGTTGGATTTGGCCGAAGACAGATTAGGGGTGCTGCTGGTGTACCATGCACCTAATTGCCCGGCAGCATCCCTACATGCTCTTTCTGATCTGGTGTCAGACGTGATCCTCCGGACCCCTAGATTAATGGTCCTGGGGGATTTTAATATCCATGCTGACGCCAATCTTGGAGGAGCAAGGCATGAGTTCATGGCCTCCATGACAACCATGGGCCTGTCCCAAGTCATCTGAGGCCCCACACATGAGGAAGGACACATGCTGGATTTGGTTTTTTGCACTGGCCTTGAGGTGGGGGGTCAGTTAGTAGGGGGGTGAAGCCTTTGTCATGGTCTGACCATTACCTCCTTAAGACGTGCATCCTGGTGCATGTCAGCCCCCGACAGGGAGCAGGACCTATTAGATTAGTCCGCCCCGGAGACTTATGAACCTAGATCAGTTCCAGAATGCTCTGGGGTATTTTCCCCTCAACCTCGACACCCGCTCTGTCAATGATCTCATAGCCTTCTGGAATGTCTTGTTGGCCGAGACCATTGACAGAGTGGCTCCCAGGCGTCTGCTGCCCTCCTGAGTCTCCCGCAGGTCTCCTTGGTTTACTGAGGGCCTGCGGGGTTTGAAGCGGGAGAGTAGGTGGTTAGAGCGATGGTGGCGCTGGACCCATGATGAGTATGATCTATCGCAGCATAAGAGCAGTTTAAAGGCCTATGCTGTGGCGGTGCCGGCAGCAAAGAAGCAGTTCTTTGCTGTCCTCATAGCATCTGAAAAGTCAGGTCCAGCTGAGCTTTTCCGGGTGGTGAAAGGCTTGGTCAGTCCTGCCTGCCTCTGTGACCACTTTATTGAGTATTTTGTGGATAAGATTGCTCGCATCCGCCACAGCTTCAGTACCAAAGTTATTGCAGAGGATCATCTTGAGGTTATGGAGGCACCGTCCTGTCCTGTTTTGTGGGATCGGCTGATGTGGAGTCCTTGTTGGGATCTGTTCATGCCACCACTTGTGAACAAGATCCGTGCCCATCCTGGCTGCTGAAAGAAAGCCAGGAGATGTTATAACCATTGCTGGCTGGGGTGGTTAGTGCCTCCCTGCAGGAGGGCAGGGTGCCAGATTGCCTGAAAGAGACTGTGGTTAGGCCCCTGCTCAAGAAACCATCTCTTGATGCTGATGCTCCCGCCAGTTAGTGGCCAGTCTCTAACCTTCCCTTTTTAGGGAAGGTTATTGAATGGGCTGTGGCACAGCAGCTCCAAGAACATTTGGATGACACCGGTTTCCTTGATCCCTCTCAGTCTGGTTTTCGGCCTGGCTATGGTACGGAGACTGCATTGGTGGTCTTGGTCGATGATCTCCGTCTTGCATTGGACCAGGGTCGTCAGACCCTGTTGGTCCTGCTAGACCCTTCGGCTGCATTTGACACTGTCGACCATGAGGTGTTGGTGACCCACCTGCAGGACCGTGCCAACGGTCTTAGACTGGTTTCGTTCATTCCTGGCTGGGAGAACTCACCGGGTGGTCTTGGGGGAGTGTACATCTTCCCCCCAGAACCTCATGTGTGGAGTTGCGCTGGGTGCCATTCTGTCCCCCCTCTTGTTTAACATCTATATGCAGCCGTTAGGGGAGATCGTGAGAGGGTTTCAGGGCATGCAGTGTCATCAGTATGCTGATGACACTCAGCTCTACCTCTCTTTTTCCA
>QEPC01011609.1:21881-33601 GCA_003113815.1 Sphenodon punctatus | reverse complement strand
CCCCCCCCCCCCCCCCCCCCAGTTACCGGTCGCCCATGCTCCAGTGGGATTCAGAGCAAAATGCAACATTGCCCTAATTAATACCTGAATGGAGTTCCACAAACTGTAAGAAATGTCACATGCATGCAACTCCCTTTTGTTGCGTGCCATGCAAATGAAATGAATTAATTCAAGGGGATTAGCTCTCCGAGTCAGGATGTCAATTAAACAGTTTGGGGTTTCAGTCCAGGCTGAGTCAGCTGATTTTACTCCCATTCTAGTTTTTCTACTTAATACCTTTGGAGGGACATGCAAATAAGGACACTAGCGTCTATGGGCCAGATGCTCAGCTGTTGTTGCTCCATTGAAGGCAACTGAGTTTACACTGACTCAGCATCTTATTTTGTCAGGCGACCAACAAACTATTTCCCGCCTCCTCTGCCATCTCCCTAATCACCTGTCCCGGAATCTCCTGTTCCCTAAACCATCCCCACCTCTTAGCCTTGCATTCCATTCACAGAACCACCCGTCGATGTGGGTGAGGTGCTGTCCTAACTGATTATCAGCTGGTCCACTCAGAGACCATTTCCTTTCCATACTGAAGAGACCTACCCTGAGCCTCTCCCCATAGAGAAGTCATTCCATATCTTTGATCATCTTCGCTGCCCTTCTCTGAGCCTTTTCCAGTTCTCCTATGTTCTTTTTTCAGATGGGAAGACCAAAACTGGACACCTGGAATTCCTGCCCAGGAACTCTAGGTGTATCTCAAATCCAGTGTCTTCCTTGACCTCACTGGCTGTACCCTGATCCCCATTCCAGGCATCGCCCTTGCTCCTGACCCCTCCTGTCCTGAATTATGTCCTGTCTGCTGTGCCTGGTCCACTGCCCCTGCTGGCACCATCTCCTTCTCTTAGCCCATGCCTCTCTAGACCTTGACCGTGCTACAAAGTGGTCTCCCGCCTTTGATCCTCTAGGCCACATTCAGATGCCACTTTCCATTTCTTCCCTCCTCCACCCCCCACCATCTTGTCAATTTTGGTTTCTGCTATGGTCTCAATTCCTGCCTAACTGTAACCAAGCCAAGCACGCACGCCTGAGACTTCGCAGCCGCTTGCATGTTTGTCTGCTTCTCCCTTGTCTTCCCTTTGTCCCCTCTCCTTGTCGCCCCCTCCTCGTCTTTTTAGATTGTAAGCCGTAGGCAGGGAGCGCATCTTTATCTTTGTTCTGTAAAGCACCAGGTACACGACTGGTGCTATACAAATGTTTATAATAATAATTAGATTGGCTTGGTTGCAGCCAAGTTTCTGATAAGATTTCCCACAGCCTGGTTCTCATTTTGCATGTTGTATCATTGAACTGGTTTCAGCTTTGTGGCATAGGTGCCAGTACCTGTGAATTCCATGAGAGTTGCCCCATTTTGCTCCAGGTGTGAAGCTGGGTCAATAGTTACAATGGTCTTAATTTAGTTATTTGTTTATTTTTAAAGCCAGTGTTTACAAGAGCTGCCACAGTACTGTATCTGATAGGCCACAGTTAGTTAGTTAGTTAGTTAGTTATAGCAATATTTATATACCGCCCCCTCCTGCCCAATGGCAGCTCAGAGTGGTGTACAATTCATAATAAAACATAATACAAAAATATAAATATAAATATAAAACCCCATTAAAACCAGAGAACAACAAAGACCTGGGAGGGGACGGGGGGGGACCCTTCCTCAAAGAAAGAGAAAAAACCCACCCACTACCTGTCTCCCTCACCAAATGCCTGGCAAAACAGCCAAGTCTTACATTGTTTGCAGAAGGAGGGGAGGTCCAGAGAGAGGTGAATCTCTACTGGGAGGCAGTTCCATAGCCACGGCACATCCACCAAGAATGTCTTCTTGAATGTCACCCCCTGAGAAACTCAGGTGACCTCTAGGAGGGCGTCCCCAGCGGACCACAGGGGCCGCTCTAGGACACAAGGGGTGAGGCGGTTCCGCAGGTTTGTGGCACCGGCCGTATAGGGCTTTAAAGGTAATAACCAGCACTTTGAATCGGACCCGGAAGACTATCGGCAGCCAGTGCAGAGAACGGAGCACCGGTGTAATGTGCTCGCATCGGCCCGTCCCCGTAAGGAGACGAGTCGACACATTCTGCACCAGCTGCTTCCGGGTCATCACCAAAAGGTAGGTTCACGTAGAGTGCATTACAGTGTTGAGGTCCAGTCTTGAGGTGATGAATGTATTAGTTAGTTATTTTCATTATACATCCTGCCTCTCCTGCCTAGGCAGCTCGAGGCAGCTTACAAAAATTAAAACATTTTTAAAAAATATACATAAAATGCATAAAAGGAAAGCATAAGAATAAGAAAATAAAAAACCCACCCTCCCCAACTGGGTGGAATTCCAGTTTCAGCCCTTGTGACAACACAGATGAGGACATGGAACAGATATAAAAACAGAACCACCCAAAGGTGTAAAATAAATAAATAAAATCCAATATCAAATCACCTAACTTCCCCATTCCCAAAAATCTATCCTGACCTGCCAAATGCCTGGAAAGAGACTCAGGCACGGACTTCGGGGAACTTCTAGGGGAGGAAGTTCCAGAGCAGTGGGAAATCCCCTGACACTGCCATATTTATTTAGATTGTAAGCTCCTTGGGGCAGAGTCCGCCTAGTAGTGTCTCTGCCGTGTCTAATCTAGGCCCATTCTGCCCCCTTCTTAACTGACTCTTAGGCAGTGTTGCGATAAACATGATTCATGAATGCTTTAATATCGCAGTTACCCACTGTAGCAAATCTTAGTGAATGGTAAAAAAAATTAAAAAATTAAACAATGTCAGTGAATTCATGGATTAAACTTTCATTTCCAAGGACCTACAGCCACATCCAGTGCAAGTGGGTACCGTGCCATTGTGCGGTTGTAGCAAGGATACCGCGGGTGGGTGGGTGTGCGGTAGGTGTGTGTGGGGGTCCAGGCACACACTGCGGTGGTGGGTGAGGGGGATGGTTGTGTACCCGTGGAAGCACCATGGGTGGCGGGTGGGGGTGTGTGCCTGCTCCCGGCCCACCTCCACCCATCACCCACCCACGGTGCCATTCGACAAAGGTCCTTTTCACACAGACACTCTAACACGGATAAAATGGGTGTTACATTTGATTATACACGTTGCAGGGCTCCCATAGAGCACACCTGCAGCCCTGCAACATGTATAATAAAATGTAACACCCATTTTATCCGTGTTAGAGTGTCTGTGTGGAAAAGGCCGAGGAGGCTCGGTGGGTGGAGGTGGGTGTGCGCCCGTGGGAAAGGGAGCGCACCCAGCTCCACCCACCCTGCAGTGTTGTGTGAAAACAGCCCCCCCCACCGGCACAGTCTCTTCTGTCAGGCCTTGCCTGGTTCCTCTCCCCCAGATTGCTGCTCTGATGCTCCCCTTCCATCGTCCTGTTGTTCAGGACCCCGTCTCCCCTGTAACGAAGCTAAATACATGTACCTGAGCTTCCCAGATGTATCCCTGTCTCTCCCTCGGTCTGCTTCTCCCGTCTCTCTCTTACGTGGTTTTTAAATGGGCACAGCTGGGGGTGGGGGGGTTTGCACATCCTTGTGAATGTTCACTCCTTGTTTCTCCCTCTGTTCCCCTTCCTTTGTGTCCCCCCACCCCCTGTCTCTCAGATTGGAGCCCTAGGGCAGGGACCGTGTCTATAAAGCACCAGGTACATTGCTAGCGCTATATAAATGCTTGTTAATAATAATAATAATAATAATAATAAATTTGTGTGCACCGCGTGGGGCGCTGACACACATCCGGTGAGTGGTGGGGGAATCAAACGGGGGCAAGACTGCCTACTCCTGCTCCCGCACGAAGCATCCCGGATTTTCCCCCGATGCTCCACATGTGGGCATGAGTGAGCACTGTGTGGGTCACAGGAGCACGTGCCCACCCACACCTGATTCAAATGGGCACTCGGGTGGGTGGTGGATGGATGGTTCTGCAAGGGCACGTCCTGTTTAAAAATGGACTTAGTTTGTAAGTCCCTTACGGCAGGAACCTATCTCTAAATTCATGATTGTTCAATATCAGGAACATTGCTGGCTTTATTAATTATCAATTATCAATTATCAATTATTAATTAATAAGTAATAATTAATAATCAATAATTAATAATTAGTAATTGCTAATTAATAATTAATAATTGCTAATTAATAAGTATTGAGTATCAAGTAGCAAGTATCAATTATTAATTATTAATTATAATGATTAATGATTAATGATTTATTATTATTATTATTATTATTATTAATAATAATAATAATAATAATAATAATAAATTGTATTATTTTAAATAATAAATAATGCCATTACTTAGGGGGCTCATTCCCACAAGCCCCCTTTGCAAACTCACCTCTTGTTTTTTAAAAAATTAACTGGTAGCCGATTTTAAAGCAAATAAAAACACTTTCCCCACCACACAATACACAGTTCATCTCTGGAACTCACTGTCTGAGGATGTTTTGAATGCCAATAGCGTAATTGTTGGGTTTTAAAAGGATTTAAAAGTAGTCTTTTTTTCTTTTCTTTTAAAAAAAAAGAAAACTTAACCACCTCTGTGCTCTCCTGGTGACTCCAACACAAACAAAATGTAGAGCTCTGCCACCGACGCACGGCATTACACAGGTGGGTCTTTGGGGAGAGAAACTTTAATGCTCTCGCTCTCCTGGGCAAAATAAAAAAATGTCACATTGTACATTACAGAGGCAGATGGTTAGGGGAAAATGGAAATGCGTCTCTTTCATTTTCTCATCGGGTTAGAGGTATGCACATCATAGGGGCTAATTGTCAGAAGCTTTAATTGTTACCCTATGACTCTAAGTTCCCTCATGCGTTAGTGGCACTCTGTCGGGTCTAATAGTGAGAAAATTTGAACTGTAACTCCAGCGTTCTCTCTTCATTAGGCTAATGGAACATTTTCCTCTCATTTTATCCATAGGGTGGCTGTAGGAGTGCAACCTTCTAATTGTTGCTCTTACTGTAATTGGAGGTAGTAGGAGTATATATAATCTCATTGTCTTTCCTATATGGCAGTAGGTTTACTTATGACCTATTGACGACTCCCAGCCAGCTGCTGAAGCGCCGCGAGTATTACATTAGCCTTAGCTCCCGGGAGAGTGAGGACTACACAAAGGCTATTATTAACTGGAAAGAACAGGCACTAGAGATGTCCCACAGCACCAGTGTTAACATTAGTAACTACACACAGAGGGGCCATTGACCCTTAAGTGTCACGGGTGTTTGTTCGCTGTTGAGATGCAGAGGTTTGACCAGCGCTCCATATTGCAGAGCTATAAGTTCACACGACTTGGATACAATGCCTCAGCTTATACAACCCAAAACAGCATTGGCCTTTTCTGCAACAACATAACCCCCCTGCTGACTCATGTTCAGTTTGTGATCAACTATAACCCCCAAAATCCTTCTTGGCAACATTGTAGAGCTAAAACGAGTAACTACAAAACAGGTAAACTCATTAAAATTGCAGTCCTTCACCCAACTCGATAACATTGGGTACTACCCAAAGTTATCGAGTTGGGTGATGGGTACTAATTGGTACTCAACTAGTCCATGATGGCTATCCGTTGTACTGAAATACCGTTTTTCTCATCCTGATTTTTTTACTTCTGGTACCAATTTTCCAACTTCGGTACAGATTTTTCAACGTCCGATACTGGGGTGGTTTTTTTTACTTACGGTCGCAATTTTTTTTGCCGATCAGTAACTTAGTAACGGTAATACCTGGTATTTTCAGGTAATTGGCTTCCCAGTGGGTACTTAGGTAGCCCATCAGGCCCCCACTATGGCACTTGAAATTGCAATTATTATTACGCATGGACAGCAAATGAGCTACAGCCGGTTACCTTCCATCTTCGACTTGTGCATGTGGGTCTTCATTTCTATGTGCGCTACTTCCATATAGGCTTTGTGTTTGTAAACATTCTCCAAAGCATCCGTTGTGCTGTCAGAAACACGCTGCAGGGTGCAGTGGACCATTGATCTGACCTAGTACCACACCTCTTACGTGGTTACACTTTTAAGTGCTTTGCCAAATCAGGGCCATGATCATTTTGAGGAAGATAGTTAAATGCTCTTATATGGGCATCTATTTCTCATAGGCTTTCAAAGGGAGTTAGAATCATAGAATATTAGAGTTGGAAGGTCACCTCAGAGGTCATCTACTCCAACCCCCTCTTCAATGCAGGAAATCCGCAGCTACAGCATTCCCGGCAGATGGCCGTTCAGCCTCTGTTTGAAAACCTCCAGCAAAGGAGAGGCAGCTAAACATCGCTTATGCCTTTGGAAAGCTATGGTATGATTTGATACATCTCAGTCATGGGACTGAAAGAAGCATCCAAGGGTCATTTAGTCCAGCCCGCTGTGCATTTGACAGATTTTCCATAACTAGACCATCCCAGACATTTTTTTTATCTAGCTCAGCAATGGGGGAACCTTTTCCTTCCCATGGGTCACGCTGAAAATTAGTCCAAGTTCTGCTGACAGGATGAGAGCTGGGGGTGAGGGGAAGGCAGACATGCTTAATTTAAATTTATTTATTTATTTTAACATATTTCCAGCTCACTCCCTCCTGCTACCAGCAGCTTGGGCAGCTCACAACATATTTCAGACATTAAAAGAACACATATAAAAATATAGATATAAATATAAATAAATATTTTTTGAAATCTACAATATAAAATGAACACGAATGTGGAGCTAAAAAAAAGGCCTCCACCCTCCCAACCCCCACTCATCACCCTCGCCAAAAGCCTAGCGCATAACAGCCAGGTCTTGAACTGTCTTCGGAAAGAGGGAAGGTTCCTCAGCCAAGCGGACCTCCGTCGGGAGGGAGTTCCACAGCCGTGGAGAGGCCACCGAGAATGCCCTCCCCAGAGAGCCTCGGGGGACCTTGAGAAGGGTGCTCCCAACTGACCTCAGGGCACAGGGAGTGAGGCGGTCCCGCAGGTAGACAGGGCCCAGGCTGCATAGGGCTTTATTAGGGATGGGCGAACAGAATGCAGTTCGGATATTCGGTCGTTCGGTTCGAAACCCGAGTTTGGGTTCGATGGTTTGGTTCAGCCGAGTTCAGGTTGGCCGAACTTGGCCGAACAGTCAAAAACAGCAAAACTGAAACCGAAACCAAAAAGAAACCAAAACCGAAACCGAAACTTTTTTTTTTTTTTTTCCCCTGAAAAGACGTTTTTCCTGCCCCCGAATTTATCCAAACTAATCCGAACACGACCGAACTGTTTGGTAATTTGAGAGTTCGGTCCAAACTCCGAACATCCGAACGGCGTTCGCCCATCCCTAGGCTTCATAGGTCAACACCAACACCTTGAATCAGGCCCGGAACACTATAGGCAGCCAGCGCAGAGAATGGAGCACTGGTGTAATGTGCTCACAATGACCCATCCCTGCTAGGAGACAGGCATCCGCATTCTGCACCAGCTGCAGTCTCCAAACAGTCACCAAGGGTAGTCCCACGCAGAGCGTGTTGCAATAGTTCAGTCCTGAAATGATGAAATCATGGATGATGGTGGCCAGGTCGGAGTCCGAAACATATGGCCAAAGTCATCGCATCCGATGTAATTGGCAGAACGCGCTCCTCACCACAGCCGCCACCTGGGTGTCCAGACAGAGCTGCAAATCAAGGCGCACCTCTAGACTACGAACCTGAAGGACTAACGGAGGGCGAACCCATCAATGATGGGGGGATCACCACGCTCCCTCAGCCCCTCCGACCGGCATCACCTCTGTCTTATCAGGATTCAGCTTCAGGCAGCGCGCCCTCATCCAATCCCCCACAGTCGCCTGTCTGCAAAAGCACCAAGATGGCCAGGCCTGGGTCCAATGAAAAAGAGAGGTAAAGTTGGGTGTCATCAGCATACTGATGAGGTGGGTTGGCAGCATACTGATGACACCGCACACCTGACCAAACCCTCTCACGACCTCGCTCAGTGGCTGCATGTACACGTCAAACAGGAGAGGGGACAGAATAGAAACTAGTGAGACTCCACACATGAGGTCCCGGGGAACTGGCAAGGAATCCCCCAGCGCCACCCTCTGAGTTCGCACCTTAATAGGTGTGCTCAGGATGGGGAAAGAAAGGGGAAAGCTAGAAATGAATTTAAGGCTTACCCAGGAGCACGGAACCACCACCCCAGCTCCCAGAGCCCACCCACCTCTGAAGGGGCAGCAAACCTACCAGGAAAGAAGTCTTAAGGGTGGGCAGGGCCACTGCTTCACCCCCACCCACCCTGAAAACTTCCTTCCTGGCAGGGTCTTTTGCAAATGAATCCTGAGCGCGGCTAGGCAATTTTCAGAGTGGGCAGGGGCAGTGTGCTGGCACGCAGGCTGCTTGCAAACAGGCCCCTCAGAGTTCTGGGTCCAGGTTCAACCGAGCCCCCCTCGCTCCATGGTAGTTTTGTTCCAGGCTGGATTTGGCCCCTGCCATAAATCCCCCATATCTGGTCTAGCCTCTTCCTAAAAAAAAACCTGCAATGAAAGAGAACCCACAACTTCCCTGGGCAGCTTGTTTCATTGTCCGTCCTTTCTCAAAATGCAATAATTAGGAAGCAGCACCTGATTTAAATTAGTTGGCAGTGGGCTGAAAATAGGGCTGAACCAAAGAGTACTTCCCAGGTGTTTGGACCGATTTTCGAAGTTCCGAAACCAGTCCGAGTACTCGGAGGTAATTCTGTGTTCTTCCCAAAGCTTCGGACTTCGGAGACGAAGCACAGAACGTTGGAAAACTTCAGGAACTTCGGAAAACTTCAGAGCCACCTTGGCGCCTTAGCAGGTGTTACCATGTGCAGCAGCGGCAGCTGTTTAATTGCTTAGAAAATCAGGGTGTGCACAATGAGCACAACAACACATCCACCCCCATCCTGCCTCTTCCTTCCCCTTAATAGCCTAGCCAATCAAGGTGCACAACAACACTCTGCAGCCCCTTCCTCCCTCCCCATCCCCCCATACAGTATAAAGGGGCTGGCAGTCTCTTTGTAGTGTGGGAAGGAGAGGGAGAGGGAAGGAGTGGAGGAGCTGAGGAGGAACTGTTTAAAAAAATAGAAAATTATATATATATAGCACACACACACACACATATTACACACACACTTGGAGAGGGAATACATAGGGTGGGAATTGGGAGGGAATAGGGTGGGTGTATGTATATAGATGTATAGATACTATAGTAGAACTTAGGTTTATAAATTAAATAGGAATTAGGATAGAATTTATTGTTATTAGGACATATAGTTAAGTTATAGGATATCATTATATAAAGTTATAGTTTAGGAATAGGATAATAATATTTAAAATTTAGGATATAGGAGTAGGGTATCTATATTTTATTAGAGAGAGAGAGAGTCAGGATTAAGTTAGATTAGGCAGCATGTCAGAGGAGGAGACCAGGGCAGTGGAGGAATCGGAGGCAGAGGTCCAGGTGGTGGAGACAGAGGTAGGGTCTGAGCCAGGCGACGGCAGAAGTGCCAGCAGGCACTGAGCAATGTGCCAGCAAGCAATGTCCCTTCTCTCACCCTTCCACGCCTTCCCTGCTTCCCTAAGCGCCTTCGTCCCTTCTCACTTGCTGCCCCCCATGCCTGGAACTCCCTCCCTGTCCACATCCGCCTTGCCCCCTCCCTTCATACCTTCAAATCTCTCCTTAAAACTCACCTCTTTCGCTCTGCTCTGTCTGACTCTTTATCCTGCTGAGCCACTATTCCTATACCTACGATCGGTTTACCCTTATCCTTGCAACATGGACCTGCCTGCTGTCATTCTCATCGTAACCAAGCCAAGTACGTGCACTTGAGACCTCGCATCTTCATGAATGTTAGACCCCTTGTCTCTCCCTCTGTTCCCCTTCCTATGTCTCTCCCCCAGCTCCTGTCTCTCAGATTGTAAGCCCTAGGGGCAGGGACCATGTCTATTTTATTACTTTGTAAAGTGCCAGGTACACTGCTGGCGCTATATAAATGTTTGTTAATAATAATAATAAAAGCAATGTGCCCGCAGTGAAAACCATTTTTTTTTTTTTAAAAGCATGGCATGCAAACCCCCCATGTGCAGTGTAGCAGTACACGGCCAAATTCGCCAGAGAATGGGATAGCTCTCAGAGGTGTGTGCCAGTTTTGTTTTCTGTCACTTCTCTTTGGTTGGCTGCAGCCTTGTATCAATCAAACTATCTGGCTTGACCAGCCAATCAATTCAAAATCTGCCTTACTCCATGACTCAACTGTCTCCTTCCATCCCCTCCTCCTACCAAATATGGCACTGTTTCCAGAATCTTCTGGGAGCTTCTCAAGCCAGGCCCAGGTGTGCAAGCACTTCTGAAGTTGCCAGAGTTTCCGAAGAACAGTCATGCTTTCCCAAACTTTGGATACCGGCATTTCCGGGTTGAAGACGCCAAAATTTGGCAACTTCTGAATAATTCCAAAGACTTCATTTCAGCCCTAGTTGAAAACAAACAAGAACAACTATTTTTTTTTTCATACAATGTACAGTTGACCTGTGGAACTCATTGCCAGAGGATGTAGTGAAGACCAATATCATAACTGAGTTCAAAAAAGGACTGGATAAATTAGAAGTTCTCTCTCTCTCTCTCTCTCTCTCTCTCCTGAAAGAGGGGCAATGGGATTCAGCACACAAAGAGGGTCTATTCCTTCTATATAGGACCCGCTAGGAGGTATGCCCAAATCGCATCTGCTTGCAATGAGAGTTGAGCACTTATGTTCCACCTGTGCCTTTAAGCTTGGATCCCAAGTCTTTTAGGCTCTTCGAAAAATGTTACACTGGGTGAAAACAGATATGATGTTAACCACCCGTTAACCACCCTTGGTGATTATTTATGCATGTTTCAGGGCTGCATAGGGCACCAATACAGCCCTGCGACATGCATAAATAACCACCCAGGGTGGTGAAAGGGTGGTTAGCGTCATGTCTGGTTTCACCCACTAACTGCTTTGCTAATGGAGCCCTTACTCTGTGGCATAAAACACCCGTTTATTTCAAGCGAGGAATGTTATTATAACTCACTCACCGTTTGTAATTTTTAAGCCATCATGTGCATGTTGTGGCTATTTCATGGATCGCACCGTTTGAAAGAGACTTACCAACTGCCCTTGCAAGAATACTAGCCCCATGCAGTAATGCAGTCCTGAACTTCCCTGCACTCAGCCCTGCTTGCATTGAACCACAGGTTCATATGTACATGTACAAGGGCCATCACCGGACCCAGATTAACCCATTAGTGAGCCCTAGGCAAAGTCACCCCTCAGTGGCCGCTTCCTATGAGGGGTTGCTGATCAAGGGCACATTTTTATTTATTTATTTATTTATTTACATTTATTTGCCACCGCCTCATGCCTACAGCAACTCGGGGCGGCTCACAACAACTAAAACAATAATAAAATACATAAAACAACAATATAAATAATGTAAAACTACCCGCCCCAAACATTCCCCCTCCCTACCCTGCCCCCCCAACCTCCCCTCCAAAAGCCTGGGCGAACAGCCAGGTCTTACAGGCTCGACAAAAAGCCATCAGACCAGGGGCCAGGCGAGCTTCCTCCGGGAGGGAGTTCCAAAGTCACGGCCCAGCCACCGAGAATGCCCTCTCCATCGTGGTCTCCCGTTTAACACGGGGGACCTCCAGGAAGGCGCCCCCGGCAGACCGCAGGGGCCGCCCTGGGGCGCGGAAGGCGAGGCGG
>QEPC01011609.1:6210-21600 GCA_003113815.1 Sphenodon punctatus | reverse complement strand
CTCGAGGTGATGAAGGCATGAATAAGAGTGGCCAGGTCGGGCCCGGAGATGTATGGGCGCAGCCTCCGCACCAGATACAGCTGGCGGAAGGCGGCTTTAGCCACCGCCTCCACCTGCCGATCCAGACAGAGGCCCGGATCCAACACCACCCCCAGACTCCAAACCTGCTGGGCTATGGGAGGGCAGACCCCCACCCCCACCAGAGGGGTCCGCACCTCCCTCGCCCTACCCACCAACATCACCTCCATCTTATCAGGATTGAGCTTCAGTCTGCTCTGCCGCATCCAATCCGCCACGGCCTCCAAACACTGGGAAAACAACGAGACAGCGGGACCTGGGTCGGTCGAAAACGAGAGGTACAGCTGAGTATCATCAGCATATTGGTGACATCGCACCCCGAACCCTCTCACGATCTCCCCCAGGCGCTGCATGTACACATTCAACAAAAACGGAGACAGAATCGAACCCTGCGGAACACCACAGGTCAAGGCCCAGGGGCTAGATGTTTCAGCCCCCAGTGGCATCTTCTGGCTTCTCCCCGAGAGGAATGAGCGGAACCACCCAAGGACAGTCCTGTCCAGACCCCCCAGGTCTCGCAGCTGTCTCAGCAGCAGCCCATGGTCCACGGTATCAAAAGCAGCCGAAAGATCTAGCAGGATCAAGAATGTAGACTTGGATTGGGGTCATTCGACCCTGCCGATTTTGTTAGATCTGTCAGCTGCGTTTGATACCGTTGATCGTGAGATGTTGGTGACCCGCCTGCAGGACCATGCAGGGGTGGGCGAGACTGTTCTTGAATGGTTCTGCTCTTTCCTGACCAGAAGAACTCAGCGAGTGGTTCTCAGGGATTGTTTTTCATCATACCGAGGCCTCTCGTGTGGAGTCCCACAGGGTTCTGTTTTGTCCCCTCTCCTGTTCAACGTGTATATGCAGCCGCTCGGCGATGTGATCAGGGGGTTCGGTGTGCGATGTCATCAATATGCTTATGACACCCAACTGTACCTCTCCTTTTCAACAGACCCAGGCCCGGCAGTCTCGGTGCTTACTCGGTGTTTGGCGGCTGTGGGGGACTGGATGAGGGCTAATCAACTGAGGCTGAATCCTGACAAGACAGAGGTGATGTTAGTGGGTAAGGCGATGGAGTTGGTGGCCCCCATCATTGAAGGGGTCTCTCCTCCATTGGCCTCCCAGGTATGGAGCCTGGGGGTGCTCCTCGATGCGCAGCTCCACCTGGATTCCCAGGTGGCGGCTGTGGTGAGGAGTGCTTTCTGCCAGTTACATCCGCTGCAACGGCTTCGACTGTTTGTTTCAGGCTCTGACCTGGCCACGGTCATCCATGCTTTCATCACCTCTCGATTAGACTATTTTAACGCGCTCTACGTGGGGCTACCCATGGTGACGGCTCGGAGACTGCTTCTGGTGCAGAATGCGGCGGCCCGTCTCCTAGTGGGACTGAGCCGCCAGGAGCATATGACACCAGTGCTCCGTTCTCTGCACTGGCTGCCGGTGGTTTTCCAGGCCTGATTCAACGTGTTGGTCTTGGCCTATGAAGCCCTAAACGGCCTGGGCCCTGCCTATCTGTGAGATCGTCTCATTACCAGGGTCCTGGATTGGCCCCTGCAGTCATCCGAGGGTGCCCTGCTTGAGGCCCCCCAAATTTTTCAAGGGGCCATGCAGGGGAGGGCATTCTCGGTGACCACGCTGCACCTGTGGAACTTCCTTCCGCAAGAGGTCCAGATGACCCTGGACCTCCCCTCCTTTTGGAGAAGTTGTAAGACCTGGCTGTTCCACCAGGCATTTGGCAAGGGAGAGGGGTAGAGGGTGGGGAGGGGTAGCGGGTGGGGGTGGGTTGTGTTTCTCTGTTTCCTCCTCTTTGTGATTTATTTTAATTGTTTTGACTATTGTAAGCCGTCCCGAGCTGCCTGTGACAGGAGGGGCAGGGTAATAAGTTTTTTAAATAATAAAAATAAATAAATAAGACCACGCCCCTTTCCCAAGCTTTGTGACATCCTGGCACTCGGAAGGGGTGGGGCGGGGCCAGGTGGGAGCCAGGGAGAGCAGCTGCTCCCGTTCGCACCTCCTGCTGGAGCTCATGCTGCCAGGCATGGTCTGTCAGCACCTGTCACGGGGAGGGGGGTTCAAAGGGGGGCCCTAGATGGAATTTGGGGCTCTGCCCCCCCAATCCCACACACTCACCCGGGAGGGAAAAACGCCTACCTACAAGGCTCATCAGAAACTCACCCCCAGGGAAAGGGATGCCCGCCAGGATAGCGTATTTGCCCGCAAGGTCTCCTAGGAGACCGGGCCTATCTCATCATGGGGCGCCGAGCGATCTGTGCAGGAAGGTTCCTCCTTTCTACCACCCACCAGTCACACCCCACGCAACCCAGCGGGGAGGAAAGACTGGTGCTGGAGGTGAATGGTTCACTGGGATAGGGTCCAGGAAACATGGGAACAGGGGGGAGAACTTTCACAACGGGGGATGGAAACGGGGAAGGAACTTCCAGGGGGAGAGGAAAGGACAGACGCGCCCTGGGCCGGGCGGCCCCACACACCCCTTCATGCACCGCGGGTTACGGCAAGAGGGAAGGGAAACACGCACACACTCACTCCGTATCAGGTTCCAGAGGCAACATGGGGGAATAGGCAGACAGGTCAGGAAGCAAGGATCCAGTCAGACAACTAAGCTCACGCTCTTTCTCTCTCTTGTGGGGGGCCAATCTTGTGCAGATCACCGGCGCTGTCTGCCCTGCAGCGCCGGTGTATCTGTTGGAAACCACGCCCCCTTGTTGTGCCTGGAGCCGTAGTGAGCGCCTCGGGCGTGCGGGCTCCACCCCTACGTCCGGCACAGCGGCGGGAAGCGGTCCCTCCCGCAGCTCTGTTTGTGGCGGTTGCCCAGCAGCCACCACATCTGACACTCCTCCAGGAAGGGGGGCAGGTACATCCGTGGTGAGGGGCAGTTCTTTGTCTTGTAGCCCCTGCCTTGTCAGCCTTCGGAGGTTCCGCTGCCGCCGAGGGGTCCCCCGGGGGTTGCCCCTAACAGCACCCTGGCTACAGACTCCATCTCGCCTTCTACACCACTTATAGTGCATACTCAGCTCAGCCAATCAGAGGCCATCAGGCCAAGCTGCTGCCTAGGTACTGCTGGGAGATGTAGTTTTGTGGGCTGCACTGGAGGGGTAGGTCTTTGTGGTGCTGCATTTCCCATGACTTTGGTCCCTCCCTTAGGCACATGCAGAGTTGCCATCTCTCTGGGTTTTGGTCTAGAGTCTCTAGGAACCCTGATTTCTCCAGGTCAGCCAGGGACACCTGTGGTGAATCCCCAAGAAACTTGTGCTTCTGGGGTCAGCAGCCACATCAGAAAGGGGATGGGCCATAGGGGCTTTCCTGCCCCATTTCCAAGGCCCCACCTATGGCAGAAGCTGCCAGGAGCATCCCTGCCCTTTCCATGTGACCTTCACTAACACTCTGGCTTCCAGGTTGACTAGGCCTGATTTTGCAACCGGCCGCATGGCAGGATTTCGCAATACCAGGGGAAGGGATCTACAGCCAGCATGGCTGGAGGGGTCATCCCCTGATTGGACTAGATACAGCCAGGTAAACCCCAAGGACCAATCACGAATGAGGGGTAGTCTTCCATCTTGTCTTCTGTTTGTTCTGGACACTGACCTTGTGCTATGGAGCTAAGGGAATGGCTCCTGGCCTGTTTGGACTAAACTGAACCTAAGGACTGAACCCCTTTGCTGCAAGGCAAAGGCGCACCTGAAGCTGTGAGTAATTGAATGTTACATCCGAGGGACCAGTTTAGGCTAGATGCTACTAAAAAGGCCACTGTGCCTAAACTGTTCTGATCAATTTCTTTTGCTCAAGGATTCAAAGTACCTCACATGGTTGGTTAACCTGTGATGCTGGGTTTAAAATACCATTAAAGTAATATTCCTTTTTCTTGATCTAAAAGATCTGTGTGTGTGTGTGTGTGTGTGTGTGTTAGCAAATACGCCTCTGTACGCTCAGGCGGCAGAAATTGGGAACTGTTTTATACTGGCTTGCGAGCCTGGCTGTTTAAAGAAGCAGAGGAGGTCTCATTCTCCCCAGAGGGATGAGACTGGAAATCTAAGTAAATATTCTGGGTGGTGGCAGCGGGAAGAGACCAGATAATAAGGGGGTAACGGGGTGCCGGGAGTCTGGGGTGAACCCCAGTGGGCTCCGCTACACCACACCACCTCTATGGAGCGCTGTGAAATCCAAACAATCCACAAAATCAGTGTTATGTCAGAAAAGGAGTGTGGCTGCCTCTTGGCCCTGCCCCTGAAGAGCATCATGATGTCATGATGGGTGTGGTTACATCAGAAAGAAGCCTGACAACCCATTTTGCCTCCCCCCTTCGGGTTTCTTCCCAGAAAGATGGTGGCAACCCTAGAACATATACCTCCCAACAGTTTCTACTTAGGAGGGACAGTCCCTCTTTGGGTGCTGAATCCCATTGTTCTTCTTTCAGGGTCCAAAGTCCCTCTTTCAGGAGAGAGAGACACACACAAAGTCTGGTACTCAAGCCTTAGACACCTCTTCCTTCATCGCCTCCCAGAAAAAACACTTGAATGGACAACGGGGAGATGATGGATCAAGAAACTAAGTGGAGTGATAAGTAGGAGAATTTCTGTCCTGCTTTATGTAGTTGGAAGGTGTGTGTAAGTATGTGATGGAGCGAGATTGTTTGCTGAGGGGCGGGGCATCTTCCTCTTTGACCATTCAGAACATTGGGCGGTTTGCTCTAGGCCTAGCTTGCCCATGTCACGTGTGTTAATCCAGTCCTGACCAGAGTTCAAATCTGGGTTACACATATGTAGCTTGAAAGCTTGCACTAAGCTGGCCCATTAGAAGGTTATCATCTGAACTACTTTGGGTATTTTCAGACATTACGAGATCACTCTCAACCACAGACAGTCCCCTGTAGTGGTGAATGGTCCGGTAACGTCTGGTTGCTCGCCACCAGATGTTCACCACGGTGAACCACCGGTGGCGAGCAAAATAACCACGCTTTTGAGGATGGTCCGGGCACCATCCCCGAAAGCGTGGTTAATTGAACCACAGCCCGGAATCAGCGGACGGTAATGTCTGTTACCGCCGCCGATTCCGGGCCATGGCTCAGACCCCGGGACGGAATCGGGCGTAGCGGCCGGATTGGCCGCTGCGCCTGTCCGTCTCCAGGTGGGCGGGCTGCTGGGGGAGCGTGGGGGGGCGGGGCTATGTGGTGCAACGTGCCCCTCCCCAGATTCCTCGCCGGAATCAGCCGGCTCATCTGTTGACGGGCCTTTTGATTCTGGCGGGGAATCAAAAAGTGATTCCATGACGGGGCCAACAGGCGCCCCGTCACGTCTGAAATCACCCTTTGCCTCCACTGCTTACATGCACACATAGCAACTCCGCCGTGGGCAGTGAGGCGGCCAGGCTGTATCAGCCAAATAGGGAGAACAAAGCAAGCAAAACTCTAGCTCTCCTTGTCGTGTCGTACCATGGAGGAGTCCCTCCCGCACCTACGCACAGGACTGCCATTGGAGCAGAGCCATTAAACTCCAGGAGATCGGCTGATTGGCTCTGCTTGCATCGGCCCTCAGAATTCCAAAGGAAACAGAAACAGAATTCTCAGAAACGGACAAAGGGCTGAGAGGCCTTTTGAAAGTCACAGCAGGTAAAATGCACACGGAGGCTTTTAAGATACCCACACAGCTCTCCTTTCAATTAGGACTCCCGGTAGCCATTTTAGCAGCCTTGGGCCAGATCCTCAGGATGAAGGTGTAAATCAGGATAGTCTCCGATATCCATGCTTTACAGTGGCCTTTCTCTTGTTTTCCTTGGCATTTACATTGATCATAAAAGGTTCTCCGAAGCTTTCGTTGTGGGCTAAGCGCGAGGAAGCCAACATGCAAGGGCGATCGTGGTGGCAAGGTTGGTGAATATTTCGTTTGAGTCAACTGGAGGGTTGCCAGTGCCACCTTTCCAGGGTTTGCCCAGAGACTTTGGGCTCCAAGGGAAACCACGATTTATCCCGCTCAGTCAGACTGTGAGGAGGGGGAATGGGAGAGAGCAGGAAAGGGAGCATGGAAGCTACAGTAGGGTGAACCAGGTGCAGTCTGTGTCCCCTCTGGATCATACAAGGCGAGGCCTATTGGCTGATGCCGCTGATCATCCAAGGGAAGCTGTGTTGCCTCTAGAAGAGCAGCTGCTCTATAGGCAGAGACACACGTTCCAGAAGCACACGCCCTAAGAGTGCATGGAGGATCGTGGAGGGGGCAGGGATTAAGTGAAGGCAGGGGGAATCCCAGAGATAGGAAGGGAAAGGTATGCGGGTCTGGGGGCACAAGGGAAAGGCTCAGATCCAGAGAGCAAGGAACAGGGGAAGCGGAGCAGGGAGGTAGAAGGAAACATACAGCACAAGCTGGGAACGGAGGAAGGGAAGGAAGACCAGACCCCACTAAGATTAAGGGAGCCGGAGGACAAGGTAAAACCCAGCCGACAATATCCAGAACTATACGGAAAGGGTAGGAGTAGCCACTAGCTGAAGGACCAGGCTAGCAGAGGCCATGACACACAGACAGAGTGACTGAAGTGGAAGACTGAGCCAACGCCCCCCCCCCCCCCCCACACACACACACACAAGGAGGAAATAAGCACACACAAGGCACCAAGAGGGGAGACAATGGTCCCAGGGAAACAACAGGGAAGGAATGAGCCACAGTCGAGGCATGGGGGAGGCCTGCCGCCAGGCAAGAGCATGCAGGGAGTACTGTGCTGGAGGAAGGAATACAACACCGCCAGAAGACAGGGAAGAACGTGGACAAGCAGAGGGGGAGGCCACAGCCGGAATACGAGGGAGACGGTCAACAAGCAGAGGCAGGTGGGGAGTAAGACACGAGAGCATGCAGGAAGGAGGGAAACCCACAACAGCCACAACTAGAAGCAACAACTGTATGAGGAGCAGGGGAAGGCAAGGCGGGAGAACATAGGAAAGGACACAGCGAAGCCATCCAGAGTGAGAACATAAAAACCTGAGACTGAGCAGAGACACGCAACATGAGCTGGAACACTGACCAACACCGATAACCCACCTGCTTGCTATCGCTCCCAGCATGCTGTCAGTACGGCTGGGAGCCAATCAGGAAGCTGGATGGGCGGGGTCACCGTTAGCACAAGGAGACAGATGTGCAAGGGAATCCCTCACCCAGACCAGCCAGGTGGGGGCACTGGGGACAGAACCATGTCCTAGACCCAAGCGGAGCAAAGCCATGGGGTCACGACCCAGCCCGCCCCTGACAGAGGCACCTGGGAACAGGTGGGAATGGACTTCAAGAGGGAGACTGAGCCCCCAGGAACCATTTCTAGTAGGAATGTGCATCTCAAAATCTGAAAGACTAGGAAAAGGCCAATATTGGCCTTTTCAGGGTTGGAAATGAAAACCAGGAGAAAACTGGGTGGTTTATTTGGCTTCCATTAATGACTCTCCTCCCCCACCCCTTCCACTGGTGGTCATATCGATTAAATCACCCAAACTCCTGTCTTATATTCAGATGTAGAGGGACAAGGTAATCTAGTGGCTGGGTTGCTAGTTAGAGTCTAGGGTTCTGTTCCCTGCTCTGATGAGCTTTTGGATAGGGCGTGGGGGGCATGTATTGGGGCCCCTGGCAATTCATTTTTATTTCTTTTTTTTAACAAATTAAGCACTGTCTGGTAACCCTGAGAACTAGAGGTTTCTAGAGACAGCCACATTAGAAAGGGAGCACAAGCTACAGGGACATGAAAACCCCAGCTTCTCTCTCTGTCACTTGGGATCAAGACAGCAACAACCACACCCAATCTCTGAATAGCTCTAGTTGCAAAGGATAGAACCAAGCAGCAGTACCCTAAAATGCAGCAGGTTTGTGTCAGTCTCTCTCTCTCTCTCTCTCTCCATCCCCAGCTTATTTAGCAAAGTCACTTTGCTAATTGAGAAAAGTTTAATGAATTTTTGTTGTACCAGGAGAAAAAAAAAAGAGAGAGAGAATGATTACTTTATATTAGCAATGTGCTCATTTGCGAAATTCATTACATTTATGTATTGTGTTTTCATGTAAATACCTCTGCCAAACTGTATTAGTGAAGAATACAATATTATGGTTCATGCTTCACGTGGTATCTGAAAGGAATAATTGTATAACTAATCAGCGAAAACAAAGTAAATGTTCCTCTTGAGCTTGTACAATAAAAAAAAGCGAATTAAAACTATTCAGGCTCAAAAATGCAAATATGGCATGTTTCCCACTAGCAGGAAAATAACATTTTAATATGTAGACGATCCAGTGTGTCTTGGAGGGGCTTTTTTGTTTTGTTTTTTGTTTCAAATGCTAGCTTTAGGAGCCTCTGGTACGTGGCTTGTCCGAATGCACACTTAAATGATCATTATTTATATTTGTGTGTCTAAAGTGTTTTACAATCCTGATCTAGTTCACTCTCACAACAATGCTGTGAGGAAGGTTCATTAACAGTCCCGTTTAAGGCTGAGAGATGTTGGGTGAAAGCAAGTGAGACAATAGCCACCCACAAGTGGGTGGCTGACTATTGGTCTGTATAATCAGTGGATCTTGACCAGGAAACTGTGTTCCTGGTCGGTGCACACCTCATGGAGGCCCAGGTTCCCCTCACCATGTGCTCCTTGAGATTGGGAAGGACACCGTGCAGGCTAAGGCAGGAACGTGTATTGGTCTCCAGGCCATCATGTATTTTTACCATCTAACAGGGGGGGTCATGGCCAGGGGAAAAGCGTTTTGTCGATGCACCCCAATGAGACATGGAGACTTTCTTTGGTTTAAAACTGGCCGCACTCTTTATTCAAACAGAATTATCAAAGGCCGGTGGGGAAATTGCACCATGCAATTTGGGTCCAGTATGCCAACTCACTAATTTAACTTATTAAATCTGGTACTGCCCAGATGTGCCCTCCATTGACAGTATCCTGAACCATTAACATCCTGAACCATTAACATCCCCTCCTTCGACAGGGCAAGGCCGAAGGGGGGGAGGAGGGGGACAGCCCAACTATGGGCGCGAGTAAGAAGTGAAGTGTCCACAAGGTTCGAAGACAGCCCATGTCCCTGCGGACCCTGTTAAGACACCACTCCCAGGAAACATGATCCCAGTGCGTGCCGTACCCTGCATTACACTGTGTATCATCTCCCCATCTCTTAAGGAGATGACTCATAATACCTTATAAACCTACCTATTAAACCTATCATGGCATACTGGACCCCTGCTGAGTGCGACAACTTTACCCGTTTCAAATTTATCCCTTGCAATTCGAATCACCTTGTCATCCAAATCAATGTTATGTAAACTTAAGATTACCCTATTTATTGGTCAAATCTCATATTATGAATCGAAATTAACAAATGTCGTCCTGGGTCAGAGTAGAGGAATTGTCAAATTGGTCAATCCTATTTTAGCCTACTCAGCACTGTCGAGGAGGTGAAAAATGCAACCCTTCGAAGAAGGCTGGCCGCCAAAATTCCTCCTCGGTCCCCTAACTGCAACCGGTTGACAACCACAGTGCTAGAGGGAGGTGGGTGGGGCTGCCTCTTCATCAAGCCCGCTCAGAATGCTACTCCACGCGGTGATCCGCCTCGCTTCCAGGACGGTTGCCAGGCAACCTCTCATCAGGCGACGGGCTTGCTAGCAAGCCCATTCGCCGCGGCCTGTCCACTTCTCAGCGTCTCCTCTCCTGATGGGGGAGGGGTGCAACAATACCCCATCGTCGCCATTTTGACAGAGAAGGGAACTTCTGGCCAGGGAAAAAGCCCTTCAGACCGGCCAATCCCCGCATGTATTCGGGCTGCGCATTCCTCCCCACAGCCGAAATATCCTCTGGGGGGGGGCATGTCTGAAAGTGGCCTAAGAGGGAGTTGAACATCTCCAACATTCAAGTCCAAACAGCTGCACTGCTAGGCTCCACTGACTTACTGGCTCACTAACTAAAGCATTTTTATGATTTGATCAATGGTTTATAAGAACATTAGTATTTTCAGGCACCAGTAGCTGCCTGAAATTTAAATGCACAGCCATTGTTCATTATAAACAGGGGACTGCTGAAGCCCTGATTTTGAGGAAACCGCTTGACCTACATTTCTGAAAATTTAACCATGGCTGTAAGTTGTGAGGACCATCATATCCACAAAGTTTGAAAAAGATCCATTAGGAAAATAAAATGTTATAACTGCTTAAACGTTAATTGGTTGTGGTCAAAATGCACACCATCCTCACGTATTTGAATCATCAATATCTCCTCCCCCTGGATGAGTTGAGCCCCCAAACTTCACAGGCTTTGAGAATGAGATGAATAACAAGTGCTTTTGAAATATGATACTGATTGATGCAGCCAAAACCGAGTTATTAGTGATCAAAAGAATCAGTTCTGCTGGTTCGCACATGCTCAGTAGAGCAGCTGTTCACCAGCAAAACACAGCACGGTCCTGCTGGCTCGCACATGCTCAGTAGAGCAGCTGCTGTCCTGCCTCGCTACCGGGGTTGGGGCAGAATGTCCCATTTTGACCCTGTCTCTCTGCAGGGACCTGCCGACCCGTGATCGCCTTCCAGGGCAGCCAGGGTGTGAGCGGGACACGGACCTCCCTGCAGCCAGCGGCAGCTCCCCCATCTTGGTGTGAGCCCAACCTCAGGCAAGCTTCACAACCCCTGCCCCAAACTTCCGGCCCCCGGATAAAACCGATACCAGTAAAACTGGTAACCGGTGGTGCTGGACTTAGACCTGGGAAACCAGGGTTCAAATCTCACCCTAGCCGAACTGGGTGGCCTTGTGCAAGTCACAACCTCTCAGCCCAGAGAGCCAGTGTAGTGGATAAGGTGCTGGACTTAGTCCTGGGAAGCCAGGATTTGAATCCTTTGCCCTAGCCATGAACTCACTCACTAAGTGGCCTTGGGCAAGTCACAATATCTCAGACTCAGTTCTGCATCTGTAAAATGGGAGTGTGCGTGTCTGTGTGTGTGTCTCTGTGTTCACATCACCCTTGTCCATCTTAGACTGTAAGCCCACTGGGCAGGGTCCTGTCTCTAAAATCTGTGACCGTACAGTGCTGTGTACGCTTAGTAGCGCTATAGAAGTGATTAGTAGTAGTAGGATCTATGCCTAGAATCCATTTCCTGTTCTTGAATGCATGCCCTCCCCTCTGTTCCCGCTTGTGAGCTCACACTCGGTTCTTGGGGGCAAGGATGGGCTAGGAGACAGAGTCAGGCACTGAAAAGGGGCCAAATAAAAAGTAGCCAAGGCAGATTTGCTGACAGACCGGAGGTTCCCCACCGCTGATCTAATCCTTTCTGGAGGAACGGTTTCTTTTAAAAACAAAATTATACTACCGTTGAGTCTCACCAGTGCCTGAGAATAATGCATGTAAATCAAGATGATGGGTTTTGAGCAGCTGGAACAGAAATATCAGATTAAGAGTCTTCCCTAGCAGGGGGGTGCAGCATGCACATAATTCATTTGCATTTTTGTTTTCGTTTACAAAAAAAACCCTTCTTTTTCAGGGGTTTTGTAAACAAAAATGTTCATTTTCGGGGGTTTTGTTGTTGTTTTTTGTTTATTTTTATTTTGAAAATTATTTTAAAATCCACCGTGCATGCATAAAATGGCCGCTGGACCATTCTCCACACGCACAGCCCTTTTCCAAAATGGGCCTGGCAGCATCGGTGCCATTTTGGAAAAGGGCAGCTGGTCTGCGCACACACAAATGGCTGCCATGCATGTGCAGGCCGGCTGCCCTTTTCCAAAAGTTCACCACTCGGGCTAAGGCCTGACCAACGGGGCCAAAGTGGGCTATCATGTCCGGTGTGCACCCCCAACCCAACCAGGGGCTGCCATGTCATTTGTGCTGGGTGCAGAAGCACAGGGGTGGGGGCAGCTGGCCGCACATTTACGATACTCCCTGATGCCTTGGTCGCAGGCACATTTGCAGTTCTTCCTGGTGCTCCGGTCGCAGGCACATTTGCGGTTCTTCCTGGTGCCCCGGTCGCAGGCACATTTGCAGTTCTCCCTGGTGCCCCGGTTGCAGGCACATTTGTGGTTCTCCCTGGTGCCCCGGCCACAGGCACATTTGCAGTTCTTCCTGTTGCCCCAGTGCAGGCACATTTGCAGTTCTTCCTGGTGCCCTGGTGCAGGCACATTTGCGGTTCTTCCTGGTGCCCCGGTCACAGGCACATTTGTGGTTCTTCCTGGTGCCCTGGTCGCAGGCACATTTGCAGTTCTCCCTGGTGCCCCGGTCACAGGCACATTTGCAGTTCTCCCTGGTGCCCCGGTCACAGGCACATTTGTTCGGTGCCCTGGCCAGGACCATATATCCAGTATAGTTTTCCTCCCTAGGCCAAGTCAGGCTGCCACCATGCCACCATCACGAGTGTTTTTTTAAGCCAGAGTTTAATATTGCATTAGCCTTTAGCTATCATGCAGAATATGACAGTTCAGCCATGCCTGTGAGCAAATAAGATTAAAAGGTGTCAAGTCAAAAGTAACAATATTTTGTAGACACAAATTGAAACCTCTCAGGCCTTAAGAATCAATCATCCTAAAATCATAAGTCACTAATAATCATAAGTCTTCAACCAGAACATGTAAGAGGAATAAACACATTTTTTCCACTTTGGGGTTTACAGACAGAGCAGAATTAGCTCCTTTCTTCCATGTCATTTCTGCAGATTGTGCAGATAAGGCTAATTTTGGTGGTAATGGGGGAAATGCAGTGAATGTGGGTTCCCACAAATGCGTCTCTCAATATCCATGTAACCAGGGACCATAATAAGTGCTGTGGGACTGAGGCCTCAGTCTTTGTACTGCACTGGCCTGTGCCCTCCCTCCCCTCCCCCCCGGGCAAATGGCATAGGAAAGAGACTTTGGGCAGCTGTTGTCTGAATGCCTTGCTGCAGAACAAAGGAAACACAGATTAAAGAATGACTGGTCAGTTTGCAGAGGGCAAGGTTGTCATGTGAATGAGGTGCAAGGGGTCATTCTTACATCATTCTCCCAGCAGGGGGAATGCCAAGGGGCAGAAAGCTAGCACGTAGTGGAGCTCGAGCCATGTCAGCTTCGTGGGTCAGTCTTGTGTGAAGGAGGTTTGTGAGGCAAGGGCCCTTTTTAAATGGACTGACACACCCACACACCCCAGCAGCAGTCCATGGTCGTGCCACTGCAAGGGCGGTGCGGGGGGGTGGAGGGGCACACTCCCATCTCCCACCCATGGCCCCGCATGGAGCAACCTGTATATTCACCGGTTGCTCTGTGGAGGGTGGTGGGTGGAGGTGCGTGTTTCGTGGGAGCATACGCGCCCGCCACCTGCCGCTGCCACGTTCAAACAGGACCCACCCACCCACCCATGTGCACTGAGTGGGTATGTCTTGTTTAAAAGACCTGTTGACTTTTCGTCGCTTGTGTAAGACCTGGCTGTTCCGCCAGGCCTTTGATGGAGAGGACGGGTGAGGGTGGTTATGTAGCGGGGAGTGGGGGGAGGGAGTTATGGGAGGGTTTGGGTTTTGTTAGATTTTTAAGTTGGGTGGGAATGTCGTTTTATATTTATATGATTTTTATCATTATAATGTTGTTTTATTTATATGATTTTATTGTAAGCCGCCCCGAGCCACCTGCAGTGGAGTTGGGCTGGGTATTAAATTGGTTAAATAATTAAATAAACAAGGCCAAGGAAACACCTCTTCCTGTTCCCCACTGCAAGAATGATGTGTGATGCTGATCTACTATATCACTTTGGATTATTTGATCATTGTATTTTATCTCCAAAATCCACTGGCTGATATTCATCTTCTGGGCCCATTGCCAAGCCTCTTTCACCCCATGCAAAGAGGGTGGAAGTCACCAAGTAATTTGTCCCCAGTGCTGGCTTCCAAGGTTGAAAATGCGACGTTCAGCTGGTGTATTGACCCCCCTGGGCCACAAGAGAGCGCTTGCTCTACGGCTTTGGGAGCCACTAACAGGAGAAACAGAACTTGGCTCTGCGTCTCTGTTTCATGCACTCACTTTTCAAGTATGTAGGACACTTGTGAAAGTCTATTCCCATTTTAAACTAGAGATGCCTGCCCGTATCTTACTGTGTTAAGGCCTTAACAGAGAGTTAGTGATGGGTGAAAAAAATCAATAGCAATAAGCCTGAAAAAAGTTTCAGTGCTCATCTTAACTTTGAAACAGAAATGGCATTTCATCTTCAGAAAGATAATTGGCATGTTCATTTCCTCAAATAACTACCTGAATTCCATCCTCACTAAAATAACAAACTTTGTGTCTTTGTTTTCTGGGTTGATATTTTGATATTCCGTACTTTGCCGTTCATGACAGTAGAACTATTTTACAGAATTATTATTTTTTACAAATGTGAATGCGATTGGTCCAAATGCAGCAATCACATTCATGTTAAAAAAAAAAAAAAAATTGAAAGAAAAAAAAAACTTCCAAAGAAAACTGCTTATGTGAATGGAGGACCGAAATATTGAATTCAGAACTTGTGGGGGCAAGGGTCAAAAGAAAATGTAGGGCCCCCATCACCCCGCCTCCTGTACCCTCACCCCTTTAACAAATGGCAGCCTGGTGTTCCTCTGCCCCAGTAGGGGAAGGGGGGGGAAGGGTCCTGCAGGAAGCAGCCACCCTGGGGACTGAGAGTTGCGGACAGAGACGGCCCCACAGAAATAGCCCATCCTGAGGCCTCTGGAGCACTGGACTTCAGGCTATCAGGATTGGCCTCCCTGTGGGGCTCCCTCTTAGCGCTGCCATATATGCTAATTTTTAGAGGGCACTTATGAGAAATACATGTTGCAGGGCTGCATTGGTGCCAATGCAGGCCTGTAACCTGTATTTCTTATAAGTGCCCTCTAAAAATTGGCATATATGGCATCCCTACTCCCTCTGCCTGAGGGGCCTTGGACCATGATCCCTACTGGCCCAGCTCTAACTGAAGTAGCTGAAATATCAAATCTGAAATTGATTGAAATGTATATGTCGCCCTTCCTATTAAGGCTCAGGGTGGCTTATAACTAAGGCCATGCATTCGGGTTTTGACAAAATACAAATGCCAAAATTGTCTTTTCAGATTCCAAATTCAAAATACGAATACTAGGACTGGCTATTTGGGTTTCAAGTGAACCCACCATTTCCTGGAAAACATAATATCTGAGATCTCAAACACCCCCCCTAAAACTGCAGCACATACTGGGCTGCTCTCTGACGCTCAGCTTAGCCGCCTGCTTGTCTGTAGTGAGCCCTGTGCACCCACAGGGGCTGCCGCTGTCTCAGAACTGCAACCTCCAACACTGCAGCCAAGCTTAGATGAACCTTCAAGGGAAGGAAGTTCCATAATA
>QEPC01011608.1:7432475-7469386 GCA_003113815.1 Sphenodon punctatus | reverse complement strand
GGACCTCAGTCAAGGGTCATCTAGTACACTCACCTTAAGCAGGCAGCCACATACTTTTTCTCTCATAATTCTCTAGAAAAATTAAATGTTTTTTGCACTCATGTCTTTAATCATTCATTAACAAAGGAGGTTTCTTGGGTAGGAAATTGCAATTAGAGTTTTTCTGAATTGTTTTTTTTCCTGCCAGAGGGTAGAATTTTATGTTATAATGAATGGAAGACTATGGCTCTTATATTTGTAATATAAGATATAGCTGTTATTCCAAATTTATAAATCCATTGGGTTTACTTTTTGAAATTACATGCTTCAAATGTCAAAGATGGCTATGAAAGACTTTCTAATTCGCCACTATCTCAACATATCAATTCTGGGATTTTCTTGCAGCAAAATCTTAAGGGACCACGCTGAAAGTTTGAAAAACATGAGATTAACTCTTGCATAGCGATCTTTATCCTTCTGCTTGTGAATATGAAATATTTCTGGTAAACTTAGCGTTTATTTTCTGAAAGAAAGGACATGACTAATCACTAGAGGCTCCCTTGTCAGATAGCTACAGTTTATGCACTACTTACATAGCATTCCAGATAACATCATGTTACTGAATAGAAATGAGAATTTCTTCTAAGAAAACTAGATAATTACATCTTTTGTGACTGTGGCTCTGCTTTCCTTGACAATGGCATCTGGGAATCTTTGCTGAAGTAGGCACAGGAGCTTTCCTTAGGCATTCTCATTACTACAGTCTCTGGAAGCAGGTAACCCAAATAGTCATACTAATCCCAAGGGTAGTGTTCATTTTAACAGTTTCTGAGAAAAAAAATATGCAATCCTCATTTAAATTAATCCATGATTACCTTTCTTGGGTTCATTTTTACCCCTACAGTTTCATCTTGAATGTTGTTTCTGTTTCTCCAAGTCCCCTTTCTGCATCCTGACTTTTAGCTTAGTTAACTAAAGTAAAAGACCAGTGACTTGACAAAGGTCATTTGAGTTCAGCCCCAAATAAACTTTGTCCTTGCTGACTTTCACTCCTTGGCTTTATGTTCCTGCCTCTGCTTGATCCTGCCTTTGTGCCTTGTACTGCTCCAGCCTTGTATCCTAGCCTTGTGTTTGTGTTTGTTGGACTGTTTCCTTGGATTTTGAACCCTTTCTGGCCTTTGGCTATGACTGTGGATTACTCTTTGGAAGGATTCTTGTTGGCACACCTGACTTGTCTCCTGTCCTGATTCTGCTGCCACTCCAGCTGAGCCTTGTCCTGAGAACATTTATGGGCACTAGGGCCCTGACACCAAACAAACAAACTAATCTCCCCTCACAGACTAGGAGAGAAGTATATGGGAAAAGGAAGAACACTGGTGACCCAGAAGAGGAGGTACAACTAGCTGAGGAAAGAGAGGGGTCTGAACACACCAGAGACTATAATAACATTCAGAAGATTCAATGTTTCCTGGAAAACAGGATTTCTATGTAAAAATGCCATCTAAACCCAAATGCAAACCCTCTAAACCCACACAATCTCAGGAGACTGTGTTATGGGAATGTCTCTAGACTACAGTTCCTACAATGCACTTTTTTGGAGAGTATACTAGGTTAAATGGTCTGGGCTCCACATATCTGAAAGGCCGTGTCTCCTTCCATGACCCATTGCAGCCCCTTCCATTGTCCAGGAGCAACCTACTGTGGGTACTATCAGTGAGCCTTGGCCATATGACAGGGGCTCACAGAAGGATACTGTTGGTTGTTGCCCTGATGTTATGGAACTCCCTTCCCCTGGAGGTTCATTTGAGCCTGGTCCTGAACATCTTCAGAAAGTGGTGTAGGACTTTTCTGTTTGAAAAAGCATTTGGTGGGTGGAGATCGGATTTGTTGCATGGTTCGGGGGTAGGGTTGTGAGGGGAGTTAGGTGTGGGGGATTGTTATGTGGTCTTGGTTGAGTTTGGTGGGGAGTTGTGGGAGGGTTGGGGGTTTAAGAATTTTTTTTAGTTTTAAATTTTTTATTGTTTGTGAGCCACCCTGTGCCTTTGGGAAAGGTGTCATATAAATTTAAATAAATACTTTTGTTCTGAGCATTGGAGAATGGAGAGCTATCCAAGAGGAAAGCCAAAAGAGAGAGAAGGTCAGAGAAGGGGATCCCATAAGTGGCTCCTCAGGTGCATCACCCCAAAATTATGCCTGAATAACAAGCTCCTTCATACAATTACAGCTTCTCTGAAATCTTTCTGGTTGAGCCCCATTGTGAGTAGGGGTGTGCATGTAATTTTTGTTATTACAATAACAAAAATGAAAATTGTTGTTTTCATTATTGTTATTGCAATAATGAAAACAAGAAATAATAATGATGAAAATAGAAATGAAAACAACATTTTGTTTTTGAAATAAAGGGAAAACACTGAAAAACATTTCTGGCTAGAATGTTTTTGTTTCTTATTCAATTCTGATTTAACTTCGGGAGAGTGTACCCCCAATGGAGGGCATTATGGGTTCCACTTGTAGAAACATTTCAATAAAGGGAACCGATTTTAAAAGCACTTCAATGTTGTGATTTTAAGAAAATTTCTATACACATTCATGGCTACAACGTCTTTATCTTCCATCCAATTTGCATGAAACCTGTGAATATTATGTCCCTCCAAAAGAGTAACACTCCTGCCAGTTTTCAGAAATATTTGATAAAGGGTCCTGATGGTATAAGACATTAACTTTTAAATACATTTCCAGCTGTAACATTTTTATATTCCATTCTGTTTACAGGACATTTGGCAGGAATATATCTCATACCTTCCCTGTCATCTCTGACAAACTACAGGACAATTTGATAAAGGGACCTAATTCTATAAGCAATTGAAGTAGTACCCTTGAAGATCACTATTCAGATAAATAGCAGCACATGCAGTGCCAGTCAGAGGCAGGCACCTAGCATGGCAGGGGGAAGGAGGCTGTAAAAGGAAGGATTTGGAGCAACCCAAAATACTGACAGACACATTCACTGGCCAATTACTGTATGCTTCCAGCTTTAAGGGACCAATCGGTAGTGGCTTTGTGGCAGGCATAGGGAGCGGTCCTCAGATGGACATAGAAGGAACATAACTGAGACTTTGGGGATAGCATCCCAGAAATCAGAAGACATAGTTTACACATCCAGGCTGGACAATTATCATCACAATCACATCCTGCAGCACTGTGACAGACGATGTAAGAGAATCTCTATTGGCTCTTTGGTAAACAGATTATTCCAACTTCCCAGTAACAAGTGGGGAAGAGAAGTTGGGATGGTCACACCACAGAATGAGGATATTTGGTTGACATTTCTGCTCCAGGCTCCTAGCTCCAGGCTCCTAGTTTCAGACTCCAAGCTCGCAGTGAGAGTGAGTGACTCCAGGCTCGCCGGCGGCATCCGCGGCTACCAGATACGCCCCCCCCCTCCTCCTGGCTCTCTATGGAGTGACTCTCCCGGCAAGCTTCCCTTGGTTATGCAGTGTGGGAGGGGAGCAGGGGGGGAGGTAGCTTCCCTGGTGCATCCCGCAACCCATCACAGTGTATGGAAACAGCAAAATCAGGCAGTGTTTCTTTAAAAAGAAAAAAATCCACGCCAGAGAGGCATGGCTCGAGGTCATTGCCTTGTAACAATGGTTCTGCGAGCTGGCTCTGAACATTCTCACAAATGGAACGTGCTCAGGCCCCGTTATATACACAGTCATATCAAGCACAGCTTACTAGTTTGAACAATCACACAAACGATGACAGTCTCAAGTCCACACACAGTAAACAAAGCACCTTTCCACTCATTCCAAACAGTACTTGCCAAAGGGTTGGCATTTGTGACAATGCTCAGAGTCATCCCAAAGAACATTGTTTATGAGGCAGCAACCTTATGTTGTTCTGCCTCTTCCCATTGCCACAAATGTGATAGTCCCTGGAAACACTTTGCTTATTTTTATTTCAGTTTCATGATTTTTAGCTCCCAGCTCATGAGTCATGATTTGTGTGAACATTCATGTTTTGGCAACTTAGTCAATGCAGGCACTGCATGTAGTTTTCCTAAGCATACCGTACATATTTGCGTAGGTCACACAACCCTAGTTACAATAGTTTTCCATGTGATTCTGAGACTATCATTTGACAAATAGGAGTATACCAACTCAGGCCTCTCTGTAGTGAGTGGCTCCCTCTGGCATTCACCCCCCGTCCAGAGTCCTATGCGGTGTATGCTGTTGATGTGTGAGATGTGTGCATGTACTTTGTGTGTTACTTATTTACTTGCTTAGTTTGTGATATTAAAGATGAAATCAACATTCTTCATCAAATATTATGCTTGCTGCTAACCTAAATTCTCATCCACTCTCTTCAGATCAACTCCCTCCCTGATACATTTGGCAGACAATCACTTCAGCAGCATTCTCGCCGTTGCAGAATTTAAGTAAATGTAATAAGGACATTTATTTAATATATTTTTTACAAAACAGTCTACTAATTTCCTTGCCTTATTCCATTAGGTAATGATGAAGAACATTCGGTTCATTGGTGATTCCTACATCACCAGATTAGAGCAATCCTGCCGCACAGAACACACTGAGGTTGATTTGAATTTGGAAAATGTTACAATGCGATGGATCAGAAGGGGGGGTACGATGGTCTAATGCATTGCCTGCTTTCAAGAATGAAAGGCAATACATTGCCTCCATTTCTTCCCTTCCTTCATGCATTGTAATCCACTCTGGTGGTAACGATATTCGAATGCTCAAAGGCGTTGAGTTACTAGAGTACAAGAGAAATGATGTAATGGCAATCTGTCGGCTTTTTCCTGGTTGCAAGATAGTTTTCTCTGATCTCATTATTCACCAGTGCAACAGATATAGCACAAACATGAAGGCCATTAATAAATGTGTTAGAAATGTTAACAAGTCTGTTGGCGCTTTCATCACAGATATTGACATGGTTTCAGTCTGGCATAGGAACATGGTAGCTGCTGATAGCAATATGTTTTTGGATGACGGTGTACATCTTTCACAATCTGGCATGTCTATGTTCTATAGTAACATTAGGTCTGCGATATTACAAAATGTATTGTGATGTGTGTTTTTAGGAATGCATATTGATGTAAGACCATGTTCTAACTTTAAAAATATTGAGAAATAAATGTACATTTAAAAGCCCTGGAAACTTTTTAAAATACACTAATTTCTTCTCAATTTCTTTCTGTAGATTATCAAAAGAAAAGAAGAAATGGCACACGATTCTGCAAAGCAGACTAAGCTGCGCAATAGAAGTCACTGTCCGAGCCCTACATTGTCACTTCAGAATGGGAAAAAAAGGGTACAGGAGACAGAGAACCATCAGAAGAAGCAGCACTCTGAGTCTCGCCCACCACAATTACCACAATCTTTTCTGGATGCTCCAGCTGTTGCTTCATGCGCTGCACACTCACAGCCTCCTCTTGTGTTGTGACCAGAGTGCCCTCAGCAGTCTGATGTTGCGGAATTGTCTCAGCCGCTGATATCAATGCATATTTCGCCAGCAAAAATATCAATCCCGCGGCCTGGAAGTTCTAAACGCTGTTACTTTCTTTCTTCACAGGACGCGCTGCGGGAATACCTTGCGAAATGCACACCGTCCGATGTAGAACAATCATCATTAGAATCAGACAACGCTATAGAAAGCCAATTGTTGTCACAGCACGAGGATGATGAAATGCTTCCACTCAAAATCGAATGCACACCTGACGAATCTCAAAAAAGCATCCAGGAGGCAGTAACGCACCAACGCAACAACACCCAGTACCTATTGTCTACTTCAGCGAGAGATGTGGAAGAAATAGAAAACGTTCAGGAAAGTGAGGTGCTACTACTGGGTGTGTCTGACAACGCCACTGTGAGTGCTGCGTATCGTGATGCTAACTCAGACAGTGATGTCACCACAGATGATGTTGACATCATCGATGGCTATGACTATGATGATCCGACATACACCCCGAGTTACGCAGCATTGAAACTGGCAAGCCAACCATGCAAAAGAGTCAGAATTGATGACAACCTGAGAAATGTGGAACACCGAGGCCAGGGAAATGATTTGACCTTACACTCTAGAATAAGGAAAAATATAACTCCGATGTTCAACAGATGTTTGTCTAAAAGTCAATCAACCAGCTCCAACCGCACCACCACGGCAACAGCAACCAACGCCAGCAGTCCATCACCAGTGGCTCATAGCACAACCATTACTAGAAATTCTACGCCTGCGCATTCACGACTCCCTCAACATCAAAAAATGACAACAGTGTTTCATTGTTGTCACAGCAAGGAACAATCACCCCAACCACCGACAACCATGCAAATGCAAGAAAAGCGCAAAGGTCAGACTTCTGGAAACATTTCACTGCTTGTGATGAAAATAAACTTGTAGTCCAGTGCAAATACTGCTGCAGGAAAATAACACAAGCGAAAGAAGGAGGTAAGAGCCACCCCAGTACTAGTGGCATGCATAGCCACATGAAGCACCATCACAAGTCTGTTCTCAATGCCTCTAGCGGAACACACTGCAGAATGACAAGCACCTCTGATCCATCTAGAAGTACTGCTAGTGCTACAACTGTGCAGACAACATTGCCAGAATCTGTGAAAAATCAAATGAAATGACCATCATCTCACCATACTACACAGTACTACCTCGCACTGGTGTCAAAGATGCTTTCAGCCAACATGCTTCCCTTCTTAATTGTTGAGAACGAGGAATTCCACAAATTAATGGAGGGAATGGCACCGCGATGGAAGGTACCATCACAATTTTTTTTCTCTACAAACACTATTCCCAAATTCTACGAGGCATCATGCAAAGCAGTATCAGATGCTATGCATGACTGCAAGGGCAATGCTGTGCACCTTACAACAGACATGTGGACCAGTGCACAGCCCATGGAGTACCTGTCCATTACTGGCCACTGGATTCATCGTGACCCCAAGAAAAGACTGGTGAGGCAGCAAGCCATACTTGCTTTTGAGCACTTTCCTGAGACACACACTGCCGAAAACATCCAGCAAAAATTGTTACAACTGACAGAGCAGTGATTTCAGCCCCTTGGTCTCTCCGTTGAGTGCATTGTTTTAGACAACAGGGCAAATGTAGTGAAAGGCATTTCAGAAGCTGGTTTCCAAAATGTATCATGCATGGCCCATTTGTTGCATCTCGTGGCAAAGAAATTTCTTGAAGCGGATACATTGATCAAGGACACAGTAGAGCATGCAAAGAAATTGGTGGCACGCTTTCAAAAATTGGCCACATTGTGCCACGAGCTACGGAGGATACAGCAGGAGACAAACCTTCCACTTAATTTCTTCCCTATCGATGTCTGCATGCGGTGGAACTCCACATATCATATGCTGAAGAGACTGCATTCGCAAAGACTTGCAATCGACACTTTCTTTGCTGTGGCCACAAGGTCTGTAAAAGAAGCCTCATATATGCAGATAAATCTCAGACAGTGGAATGTAATAGAAAATCTCATTATTCTGCTGGAGCCCTTTCAGGCCATGACTGAGTTCGTGAGCAAGGCTGATGCGACAGTCAGCCAGAGCTTGGCCTCACTTGTATTATTAAGGAGTCAAGTCAAAGACATCACTGCCTCCTTTGATCATCATCAGGTGGATGGTAAACATCTTGTCATTATCTTGGGTAAAATTATTGACCATAGCACCCAGTTTGAGAAAATTGGTGAAGATTTGTTGTACTGGAAGGCAACAGCTCTGAACCCACATTTCAAGAAGGTTAAGAAGGTCTTGGGGGGTGGGGGAAGAATCCGCTACCTCTGTATGAGAAGAAATCGCCGCACAGATGGTAGGAGAGCATGGCAACAACACGCATGATGAATCTGAAGAGGATGAAGCAGAGACTGAGAGCGTTTCCGAAGATACCACTCAACAGCCTGAGGCATCTTTGATGTGGTCAAATTTTGAAAAGTATGGCCTCCTTGCACAGAATTGCACTCGACGGCCAAGAAGAGTAGATCCGCTTCACCATCATCACAGTCCAATAACACTCGCTGCAGCCGAGGATATGTATGACCAGTACCTTTCGTCGGATGGTGTGGTTGGCATGAATAACTATCCACTCATTTACTGGGCAGAAAAAAGAGAGACTTGGCCAGCACTCTACATATATAGACACACACACACATGCACACACACACATATATATATATATATATGTGTGTGCGTGTGTGTGTGTGTGTGTGTGTGTGTGTGTGCATACACAAATTTGCATTGTTGGATGTATGGAAAAAGAAAAATGAAAAATATTTTTATTCATTCACAAGTAATTTTTTACTTTTACATATATATATACATATATTTGTATATATACACATCTATACATGCATATATCTACACATATTTGTATATATACACATCTATACACATGCATCATATATATATGCAGAAGAATAAAGATATGCATTGTCAGGTCCTGGGTGTGAACCCTTGGCCTTGGGATGCAGGAGAGGTGCCTTTGGGGCCTGCGCCACCTGGTGAACTTGTTCACCTCCCACATTTTTCCTCTGTATGCCTTCTCCTGTCTTACTGCCCTTTGCATGGCCACACCCTCTCCCAGCTGGGGCTTGTTTCCTTAGCCCACCCACCCAGCTTCCTGATTGGCCACAGATGGTACTTAAACACTTATGTGGCCTCAGGAAGCTAGTGGAGCAATGTCTCACACCTGCCTGAAGGTTTGATGTTTATGTTGATGTGTTGTAGCAAGTGCCTTTTCTCCTGCTGTGTGTTTGCTCTGTATCCCTGTCTCCCCTATAGTCTGCACGTGTTTTCCCAGTTTTGGCTCCCTAGCCAATTGTTTCTTGTTCCCTATTGTTCCCCTCATCCCTGTTGCTCCCTTGCTCTGTTTCCCTAGGCCCCTGTCTTTTGTCCCTTGTTATTCCCCTTGTCTCTAGTGCTTCCCCTGCTCTGGTTCTCTAGCCCCCTGTCTCTTGTTCCCTGTTGCTCCTTTCATCATTCTTGCTCCCCGCTCTGGTTCCCTAGCCCCTTGCCTCGTGTTCCCTGTTATTCCCCTCATCCTTGTTGCTCCCCTGCTCTGGTTCACTAGCCCCCTGTCTCTTGCCCCCCTGTTGCTCCCTGCATCCCTGCTGTTCCTCCCCCAGCTCTGATTCCCTCGGCCTGTGTCTCTTGTTCCCTGTTGCGCCTCTGATCTGATTCCCTCGGCCCATGTCTCTTGTTCCCTGTTGCTCCCTTCATCCCTGTTGCTCCCCTGATCTGGTTCCCTAGACTCTTGTTCCTTGTTGTTCCTAGCATCCCTGTTGTGCCCCAGTCTTGTTTTCCTAGCCCCCTGTCTCTTGTCCCCTGGGGTTCCCCTTGTCTCTGGTGCTCCCCCAGCTCTGTTCCCCCTAACCCATCAGCTCCAGCCCCTTGTGGTTCCCCTTGTCCCCATGGTTCCCCTCACTCTGGCTCCTTAGTCCCTTGGTTATTGCCCCTTGTTGTTCCCCTCATCCCCAGTGTTCTCCATGCTCTGGTTTCCTAGCCCCTTGGCTCTTGTCCCTTGTTGTTCCCTCCTTCCCTGGGGCTCCCTTTGTTCCTTGTTGCCCCCTATTATATTCCTCTCTTCCTTAGGGAGGATCTTGGTGTGTGGGTCTTCAGTCTGCTCCTTGACCTCAATGATGAATCAGACCCTCTCTGACAGGCTTCTAGGCCTCAAGATGAGAGCAGGCTCTGGAGACTCTGAGATGCTCTGAGAGGTCCATTTAGCCTACAGACTTCCGGAGGCTTCCCTTCCCGGGGTCTCTTCCCCTTTTCTTCGGGAGCACGGTCCTTCCCCCATCCTGGCCCTCCTGTTACCCTGGCCCCGTGACATGTATGTGTATGCCTCTGCATACACATATGCAGAGGCATACACACATGTACATATGCACACACACATACCCAGGCCCCACACACATATTTATATCGCAAATCAAGGAATCATGGAGGGGTCATGGCGGATGCATTGCCTGGGTGTATGGCCTGGAGGGGTGCAGAGGGATCATGGTGTATGTGTGGCTTGGAGGGATGTAGGGGGAAACTATGCATCCCTAGTTGGGATGGGAACTATGCATTTGAATAAATAAATGGGGATACCCATCAAATATGCATTCAACCTACCATTTGTGGATTAGCCAATGTGCACTACTCATTTAGTATCCCATGAGGACTGAGGAGTACCCATTTTGGCTTTACAATGGGGGAGTGCGTGTGTGTGTGTGTATGCCTACTTACTTTATAAGCCAGATATTTAGAAGTGACTTGAGCAGAAAAAGGGTGGAATCTTCTGTACAGAGCCACATGAGAAGGACTCTTTTAAAGCTCTAATGCATAGATAAGGTGCTGATGGACTTGGACCTAGGAGACCAGGGCTCATATTTAAATAGCCAGTGAAATCACTGAGTGGCCTTGGAGAAGTCAAAACCTCTCAGTCCCCCATATGTAAAATGTGAATACATGTGTATCTGTCTTTCCCTGTGCATTCCTCTCATCCTTGTCCATCTCCGATTGTAAGCACACTAGGCAGGGAGTGGGACCTGTCTCAAAATATCACTCTCTTAGGGGATTATTTAACTGTCCTTTGTTAACTACACAATCCATATACAAAGGCTCTTATACATTACAAGATTAAAATGCTATTTCCACCCTCCCAGTCCCTCCCTGCCTGTATATCTCTACTGTTTCTGAAATCGAGATAGATACAGATGCAGTGAGTGCACTAAGGGTTTTTTCTGACATGACACTAACCACAATCAAACATTTCAAACTCTGTATCAGGTACATGGCAAGTTGGAACTTAAACACTCTCAGGTGGTGGTGGGGAGGGTACGGGAGTGGAGGTCGGGGGACTTATAGTTTTGTAATGCTTGAAGGGTGGGGGAGTTCACATAACGTTCACTCCCATCCCTCCCAACCCTACTTACTGCAGTTAGCTGTTTAGTGTTAACTGTTAACATAACAAAGAGGTAGGCGTGGTGGTGGGGTTGTGATACAGATGAATGTCATTCACACACCCGTGAATGTGAATTCACAATGTGAATGCGTCATTCACATTCATTCGGATAAATGTCATTCACTCAGCTGCTCATCTTGTGACACTGGGTGTTTTCAGACGTGATGGGGCGGCTTCGCCCCGTCACGGAAACAACCCTGAGATTCCCCGCCGGGATCACTCCGGCATGGCCAACAGACATGCCGGGGGATCCCGGTGGGGAATCAGGGAGGGGGTGGGGCCGCGTGGGGCAATGTGTGGCCCCACGGCCCCACCCCCTCCATGCTCCCTCGCCGCCCGCCCTCTGGGGAGACGGGCGGGTGCCGCGGCCAATGCAGCCACAGCATCTGCCCGAAATGACCATGGGCCGGAATCCTGGCAGGGATTCTGGGCCATGATCCCCATCCAGACATGATGGACACCTTCATCCCTGCCAGGAATCACCTTCACCACGTGATCGTCGCTGGCCCCATGGATTCAGCCGATCGTGTGGTGAATGTGATTCCTGGTGGGGATTGAGTGTGGTAAACTTCTGGGGGGGAACTTCCGGTTCCCCAACAGATGTTACGGGACCATTCCCCACCACAGGGAACTGAATGTGGTTGAGCGTGATCTCGTAACGTCTGAAAATACCCTGTGACTCCGAGGCCAGGCTTAGGGGGCCATGTTTCACATGGCCATTGTGAAATAAAGCCCACCTACCTGTGTTAAATGCCTGTGGCTGTCAGCTTTAAGCCATCTCACTCTGTCTATCTGGTGGGAGTGGGATCATGGGACAGTCACGGCGCAGCGTGCCTCTGTAAAAGCACTAGAGTTGCGGAGGATGGCTATATTCAATAAATAAATTTCAGAATCTTTATTAAAACAATTAACAGGTGGGTTGTGTGGGTCAGTCAGTGAGTGAAAAAAGAAACCCCGACCCCAAGCCAGGACTCAGGGTCAGGAGCAGACAGTCAGTCACTGCCAGCAAGACTGGGTGGGCACAGGCAGCACCACACCCCCCTCTCCCTGTCTGTTGCTGGTTGCTGCCCACCAGTGCATCTACAGAACTCTGGTGTCAGGGGGAGGGAAGGCTTAGGTGGGCACGTAAGGACAGGTGCAGGCAGGGCAGTCAGTGAAGGCAACAGCGGTCGGCAACTGCGAGCGAGCATAATGCCGGAGGCACTATGGGTGCAGCATAATAGCACTCACCCCGCCTGGCTCGGCTACTCAATCTTGGGTTAATGTAATAACTAAGCATATTTTTTTGGCATACAAAGTAAGCTATAAGCAACACAACACAGCAATAATTTCATGATTAACAAACAATAACACTAATGTAAAGTTAAAAAAAAAACAGTGGAGCTTTGAACCCATGGAATGACAGCTACAAATTGTATAGCAAGTGGGAACCTTAACAACTATGCCAACAGAGTTCTGTTGTGCCTCTGACTTCTTCTAGACTGAGGAGGTGTGGAATGAGGATTGTAACAAACTCTTCTGCATGGATCAACTTCATTCCTTCAACTTTCTGAGCCGGTCCTATGATGTAAAAAATGACTAGGTCAGCCAATACACAGGTCACTTTAAACTCCCACCAGGAGTTTTGGTCAAAAAACTTTAGTTTGGAGATCAATTTACGTTTACATAAAAGATCAATTTACCATTAAATAAAAACACCGTTCCTTGAACTCCCACCCAGAACATGTGCATGTATGTATTTGAGAAGAATGGGCAGTGATTGCGGCACAGAGGGACAACACCAGCAGTCAGTCAGCAGAGCACACACATGCGCAGCAGTGCATCAGTGCTGCATACTCCATTCACGGAACCACGATAAATGCTCATGACTGTCTCTCATATATTAAATTGGTGAAAGGCAGAAAAAGGCCACCGATTGTACGCGACAACAGCGACGATTGGAAAAAGCAATAAAGCACATAAATGCCGCATCTGCAGATTTTTGTAGCAGCAAATGCAGAATCGCGGAGGTACTGAGCGGAATTCCATGGGGCGCAACATCGGATGCCGAGTTTTCGGAATGGAATTGCGGCGCGGTAAAAGCACCTGCCGCATCAGTCCTAGTCTCTGCTCCAAGATTGCTAGGCCTCTGTCCTAATAAGAGAACTGCTTGCATTTTAGTTTTAGGAATTGTTTATAGAAGCTTACTCCTGATAAGGAATTATAACCTTGAGTACAGTCTGCCTGGAGCTCAGAACTAACTGCAACTACCAGACTGAAAAAACCCAGCTTCTTGTTATCTCCTTGTGCTTTGAACTGTCTATATAAGTTTCTGGCTCTCTCTGTGAGGGACACAGACAGGAGAAAGCTTTCTTTTTTACTGCGGCTTTGCAGTTTTCTTCTTTCTCCACATAGCTATGCAATAAATCTCACCTTTGACTGACACACATTGTCTTTTTGTGTTAATTTCCACCACACTCTTATGTGCTATTCCACGTGTGCACACTGCCACCACCATGTTTGTTCTCTGGAACAAACTGGGAAATGTAGTCCAGATTCAAGGTGCTGTTTTTGACCTTTAAAGCCCGAAATGTTCTGGGGCCCACCTATCTGAGAGACTGACTGTCCTTCCATGCTCCATTGCAGCCCCTGAAATTGGCCGGGAGTGCTGGGTACTGTCTGTTAGTCTTTTTTTGTATGACAAGGGCTCACAGAGAGGCGCTCTTAGTTGCTGACCCAATGTTATGCAACTCCCTTCCCGGAGGTTCATTTGTGCCCAAGGCCAAGTGTCTTCCGGAGGTATTTGGTGGGAAGGGATGGGGGTTGGTGGGTGGGTTTGGAGGTAGGGGTGTGATGGGGGTTGGATGTGGGAAGTGGAAGAGGTAGTATTGGTGTTTGTGGGGGGTTGGGGTTTTGTGGGTTGTTTTTATCTTGTTTTTATGGGCCTATGCTTTTATGTATGTTTCATATGTTTATTTGCAAGCTGTCCTGAATCTTTTTAGGGAAGGGCAGAATAAAAATTTAAATAAATAAAATAAAATATATAAGATAAATAAATAAATGCTCCAGAGAGCAACAATGGCAGTGACAGTGTGTGCTTGTACAATAGTGCATAGCAGCAAACAGTGCAATTGTGCGTGCACATCATCCCAAAGAGAATGGGCAGTGCCATGGAGTGGGGATTTATTTATTTATTTATTCTATGACATATCCTGCACCCTCCTGCTGAAGGCAGCTTGGGGCAGCTCACAATACATGAATTAAAAATCAATAAATAACAGTATACAAAAATAAAATATACAAATAATAAAAACAAAATAAAAATACACAACAGTTGGAGCTAAAAAAAAAAATCCTAAGACCCCACCCCCCACAATTACCCATTTCCCTTACCAAACACAGCCAGGTTTTACATTGTCGTTGGAAAGAGGAAAAGTCTGGGGTCAAATGGGCCTCCTCCAGGAGAGAGTTCCATAGCCTCAGTGCGTCCACTGAGAATGTCTACCCCATTGTTACCATCAGAGAAACTCGGGGGACCTGGAGAAGGGCATCCCTGGCCGACTGCAGGGGTTGATCCAGAATCTGGGGATTGAGGTGGTCCCGCAGATAAGTATGACCGAGGCTATATAGGGCTTTATCGGTAAGAACCAACACCTTGAATCTGGCCTGGAAGACTATTGGCAGCCAGTGCAGTGCATGGAGCATGGGTGTAATGTGCTCATGGCGACCTGTCCCTGTAAAGAGACGGATTGCCGCATTCTGCACAAGCTGCAGTCTTTGAACCATCACCAAGGGTAGCCCCACACAAAGCACGTTAAATATTCCAGTCTTGAGGTGATGAAAGCATGGATAACAGTGGCAAGGTCTGAGTCTGAGACATATGGCCAAAGCCACCCCACCAAGCGCAGTTGACAAAAAGCGCTCCTTGCCACAACCCACCCACCCACCCCCACCCGAACATCCAGGCAGAGCTGCAAGTCAAGGAGCATCCCCAGACTATGAACCCGAGAGACCAATGGGGCCAGACCCCATCAATGAAAGGGGCCGCCAACCCCTCAGTCCCTCCCACCAACATCACCTCCATCTTGTCGGTACTCAGCTTCAGATGGCTTGCCCCCATCCAATCCCCCACAGCTGCCAAATACTGGGTAAACACCAAGACTGCCAGGTCTGGGTTGGTTGAAAATGAGAAGTAAAGTTCAGTGTCATCAGCATACTGATGACACCGAACCACAAACTGTCTCACAACCTTGCACAAGGGCTACATGTACATGTTAAACAGGACAGGGAACAGAATAGAACCTTGCGGGACTCCACACGTGAGGTTCCAGGAAGATGAAGAACAGTCCTCCAGCAACACACGCTGAGCTCTCCCGGCCAGGGAGGAACGGAACCATTTAAGAACAGTTCCATCCACCCCGGCTTGGTCCCACAAGCAAGTCATCAACATCTCATAATCAACCGCGTCAAAAACAGTTGACAGATCTAACAGGATCAAAGGGTCGACCAGCCCTGATCCATGTCACGGCGAAGGTTGTCAACCAAAGCCACAAGCACAGTCTCAGTGCCATAGCCCAGACAGAAACCAAACTGTGAGGGATCCAGAAAACTAAAGTGGTCCAAATGCCCCTGAAGCTGCTGATCCACCACCCATTCAATATCCTTCCCTAAAAAGGAAAAGTTAGAGACCAGCCAATAGCTGGCAAGGGAGTCAATGTCAAGGGATGGTTTCTTGAGCAGAGTCATACCACAGCCTCCTTGGGGCAGCCCGGCACTCTGCCCACCCTAAGGGAGGCACTGACCACTCCCGCCAGCAATGGCCGCAACATCTCCTGACTGGCCTTAACCAGCCAGGAATCAATTTATTCTTAGGTAGTTTATACAATAATATGGATGGAATTCTGCTCAATGCAAACTTCAAACAGGCTAATTCTGGAAAGGGCTACTCATGTTGGGTATAAATATTCTGAATTGGCTCATCTTTTTAAAATGAATTGGTTCATATTATAAATCTGGTGGCTTTCGCTTATATATGATTGGAACAAGGACTATTCATGCATGATTTTTATTTTTGATTTTTATTTCACTTATACGAGTGGATTCGATAAGCAAATTATGGATGTACTGTAATTAATTAAATAGGTACTATTTACCTACTTATATATGCTGGTCATATATGTGGTTTATTTGTCAATATTTTATTTTTGTACTGTATCTATTTTGTAATATCTTTTATCTGGCTATGGTGAAAGCCAATGCTGTAAACAATAAATAAACAAACAAACAACCAGCCAGGATGGACATGGGTCCAGTTTGCAAAAGGTAGTCCTAACCGCCCCAAGGACATCCCCTGCATCAGCAGGCGACACTCACTGAAATATATCCTACAAAACAAGAAAAGATGGGGCTTCTATAACCTCTGGTTCGCCTATTGCATCAATTTGTGAGGAGTTCCGCAACCCTGTTTCTAAGGCGGCATTCAGACATTACGTTTTAGTCTGGCTTAATAGTTATTGTGAATTAAATGATCACGTCTGAATACCCTATTCCGTTTTTGTTCAGGTCAGGGCATTTTTGTTAAATTCACACTACAGAGTGGGTCAAACCTACCTTTGTGAGTGCGATATCAAAGTAATCTGCACCCCAATAACATGTGAAAACAATGGCAAATCACGTTGTCCTTTTCAGCACTGATATTCAGCATCTGAATTCAAGCGGAATGCAAAGTCCGATTTTCCCCTCTCCCCCCACCTGGATGCAGACCGCGTGAGAGGAAAGGCCGGACGTTTGTTCGGCCGAGTGTGGTGAAGACCTCAATAGTGCGTGAAGTATGATAGTTGAAAGGTTTGGAGCGCAATAGGACCCAAACAATAAAACAAGTTTTTTGGGAGGTGTGAATGTGACCCATCATATTGCATTCAATATTATCAAAAGCAAATTACTTTTAATTCACACACCTTCTGCATGTCTGAATGGCCCCTTATTTCATGAGACTTTGTGTAATTTGAGTTTCTCTGTTCTTGGATTTCTGCACATGTGCCAATGCAAGAGAGCAGCAAAGAAAGCAGCAAGGACTCTGGTAATTTTGTATTATTGTGCTACTCATTTTCTGTGTTGAAAAAGATGACATTACATGGGTCTTGGGGTAGATTTCTACCCCAGTCCTTTGGCACTTACATTGCTTGAATGTGCAAGCTAACATGAAATGAGATGGGATAGATTTCTACCCCAGGCTGGCATAAAAATCTACCCCATGGTAAAACACATTGGGGTAGATTTGTACCCCAGGTTTTGTTAAGAAAAAAACAAAACAAAAAAACCCCAAAACAAGAAAAAAGTTAATGGTAACCAACTTCCCTTTTGGAATATTGTGTACCTGTGTGCAGGAGACAATGTCTGCAATCCCATGCCCCATGGATCCTGTGCACGTGCACAACTTCTGCAGGGCACAATGTGCCCCCAATGTGGATCCGTACAATTTGTGCGTGGCTGCACGTGCGTGGCTCCACACAGGCTTGGGATCAAGCCCTGTGTCCTAAAAGGGCAAAAGTTGGAGAGCCACTAACTTGCAAGTTTTTACAAGAGATGTGCACCCAGGGTAGGAAAATACCCCAAGACAGATCGATGAATCTCAATAGTTTGAGTAGGAGAGTATTAGTTTAATGCATGGATTTTTTTTTCTAAGTGAAACTTGCGCCTGCTTTTATTTGTGCAAAGATGTCTGAGAAAAGTGTAATGCATCTGGCAACTGCCACAGCAAACAGAAAAGTGCAAACACATTGTAATGATTACAGTATTTTTCCCAGGGAGCCCATAAAATACAGTGTATGGCATCTATCCAGGTGGAGGCACTGCCAAATAGTCTATGGTTAGGGCTGTGAGTACTGCAGAGAGGCAAAGAGGTGAATGCCTGCAATCCCTCCCCGGACTTCTGTCCCCTAAGCACAGGTGCCTATGTAAAAGAGGATTACACCAGGCTGCCTATATCTCCTCACCAGGCCTATTTAAAGTAGCCAAGGGCAATCCACCTTCAATCATTGGGCTGCGTCTTTCCAGGGCAAACTGATCATTAGGTGTCAGCCTTAAAGGGGAGGCACTAAGGAGGGAGAAACCCCCCCCCCAAACACCCCCCCCCCCGAAAGATGCAACAGTAATCGTTTACACAAACACAAGACAAGACAACTTCTCACTCTCCATTTACAAGAGTCGTTCCTATAAAGGTGCAGCAGCTGCAGCTGCAGCGGAGTCCATAAGCTTGGGGGTCCCACACACATGTAGAGTGCATCGGCACACTGGAGTGAAGTGCTCCAGCAGGGAAACCATTCCACCTTCTTCACCTGGGCCCATTCCCACCTAGCTACACCCCTTTACAACACTGGCAACTATTTATATCTCAGTGGTTTGTCACCCACCCACATATATTCACACATCATGAAGCAGGCTCCCAAAATAAAGAGTTTGTCTGAAAAATAATAAGGCTAGGGATGAAACAAGATTTCTCAAAAATGAGAAATTGTGTCAAAATCCTGGTTCTCAGTTCATCTCCAGACGAACCGACATTCTCTCACTGCCCGACCAAATTCTCAGACACAAATATAAAAAATAATAATTTAAAAAGATTCATTGTGCATGCACAAATGCCCACCACCCTTAGCCAAAATGGCAGCAATCCCAGTTCCCAAAATTAGGAGAATTCTTGCAAGCAGCAAAATTGCTGTTTGCTTGAGCCTAAATGAGACTTAAAGAAATATTTCCAAATAAACTGTTTATAGACATTTTGTTTCTGATACATTAGGGTAATCTGAAGTCATGCTTTCAGACATAACCAACAAGGGGTCTATAAACTTACTTTTTAATTAAAATGAAAATTCTTACAATTTCAAAAGCTGGCATCTCAAGAACGGCTTATTCTGCAAGACTTGGGATAAAATCCCAAGGCATCACAACAACCCTGAATTACGGTTGAAAACAGATTTCACCAAAATGGTAAATCTCATCAAAATCCAAGTTCTCTATTCCATCCTAGTAGAATCGAGAACCTCTCAGTACTCGGCAATGTCTCAATCTCAACCAACATTTCATTTCTCTGTTTACCAACTTTTTGCTTACCAGGATTCCATTTTCTACTTTACCATTTACTGTTTTTCCATTTACTGCTTTGGTGTCCATTTCAAATTCGATGCAATACCACATTTCTTGCATTCCATTTCCCCTTGTACTTTCTTGTCACTCATTGGCTGGAATGCAGATTCCTTTACTAATTGGAATCGGATTTCTTTACCAGATTGGTCAAAGCAAAGGAGGGAACAACATACAATAGCTATTCTGAGCTAACTCCACAAGACTTGGGATAAAATCACAAGGCATGACACCAACCCTGAGCGTTGTTAAAGGCACTGAAATTGAGGCACTGCTTTTTAAAAATTGTGTTTGGACAGGTGGGAGGGGGCTTAAACTGTGGGCTATTCACACAGTGGGTGATTTCAGACGTTACACGAACACGGTGAACCACGGTGAATACCCACCTGGGGTCACCGTGTCCCATACGTCTGTTCACGGCGCGCCAGATGTTGGCCATAGTCAATACCCACATGGGGTTCGTTTGAACCACGCTTCCCGGGCTAGCCGGGGGAAGGTCCCGGGAAGCGTGGTCAAACGGACCCCAGGCTGTGGCCAAGGAAACGTAACATCTGGCCGCGTGCCACGGCCCGGGATCCCCGGCGGGATCCCGGGCCATGGCACGAGCGGCCGGACGCGGCGGCTGCATTGGCCCCGCCGCCCACCCGTCTCCTCGGAGGGCGGGCGGCGGGGTGCGTGGAGGGGGTGGGGCCATGCGGCCCCTCCCACTTTCCCCGCCAGGATTCCCCCGGCACGTCTGTTGTGCCGTTACGGGGTGACCCCGGCGGGGAACGAAGCCGTTGGTGCCGGTACGGGGTCAACGGCCAACGTATCGTCTGAAAATACCCAGTGATTGGCTCAGAAATGCAGAAACAATAAACCCAGAAGTAAAACAGTACCCACAGTGATGCAGTAAGTGGTAAATGAACAGTACACAGTAAACACTACAGTAAGCGGAAAGTCAGTAACTCAGGACAGTATCTTGAAGTATTGCGAGAACTGAGACATTGGGTATTTTCAGACGTTACGAGATCACAGTGAACCACAGTGAATACCCACCTGTGGTCACTGTGGCTCAAACGTCTGTTTGGCGGCTGCCAGATGTTCGCCACGGTCAATACCCGCAAGGGGTCAATTTGAACCACGCTTCCCAGGCTAGCCGGGGGAATGTCCCGGGAAGCGTGGTCAAAAAGATCCCCAGTGGGGACCAAAAAAAAGTAACGTCTGGCCAGTTGCCACGGCCCGGGATCCCCAGCGGGATCCCGGGCCATGGCACATCTGGCCCGACGCGGCGGCCGCATTGGCCCCACTGCCCGCCTGTCTCCCTGGAGGGAGGGCGGTGGGGTGCGTGGAGGGGGCGGGGCCGTGCGGCTGCACGTTGTGCCACGTGGCCCCGCCCCCTACCAGATTCCCCACCAGGATCCCCGCAGCACATCTGATATGGCGTGACGGGGTGACCCCGGCGGGGAATGAATGGGTTGTTTTCGGTACGGGGCCAAGTGGCCCCGTAACGTCTGAAAACACCCATTGCTTCAGGGTATTTTCAGACGTTACGAGATCATGCTCAACCACAGTCAATTCCCTGTGGTGGGGAATGCCCTCGTAACGTCTGTTGGGGAACCGGAAGTTCCCCTCCAGATGTTAACCACGCTCAATCCCCGCCGGGAAACTCATTCACCATGCGATTGGTTGAACCCGTGGGGTTGGCGCTGATTGCGTGGTGAGTGAGATTCCCAGTGGGGATGATGGGGCCTGTCACATCTGGACGGTGATCACGGCCCAGAATCCCCGCCGGGATTCCGGGCCGTGGTCATTTCAGGTGGGCGCTGCGGCCGTATTTGCCGCAGCGCCCCCCCCGTCTCCCCAGAGAGTGTGAGGTGGGGGAGCCAGGGGGCGGGGGCGTGCAGCCGCACGTTGCGCTGCACAGCCCCACCCCCTCCCCGATTCCCCGCCGGGATCCCCCGGCACATCTGTTGGCCATGCCGGAGTGATCCCGGTGGGGAATCTAAGGGTTGTTTCTGTGACAGGGTGAATGCCGCCCCATCACGTCTGAAAATACCCTCAGTATCCAGAAATTGTTGGGAAATGGATCCCAGTTCCCAATATGGTGAAATTACTTGCAAGTAACAATTTTGCTGCTCACTTCAGCCCTACCCTCTTTCTCTCTCTTTTCTTTTTGTATGTTTGTTGTGAGCCCTGAGTCACTTCCTTGTCATCTTGACAAAGAACTAAGATATCTGAAAGGTGGGAGATTCACAAAATAACTACTTCTGGAAATGCTCCTTGTTTGAGCTGCAGTAATTCAACAGCTGTGAGCAGCTGCTTTCCTATTTCTGGGCAGGGGGAGGGTTATTTGAGCACAGAGATATTTACCAAAAGGTTCTGCAGTCAGTCACAAAATGGGTACGGCAGATGTGGGCATAAAATCCATTTATTGGAACCAGGAAGCCAGACTGGCTACTGTTTTCTGCTTCTCCAAGGTGGTGATGATGCTGCTACTTTAAGGGCTCATTCAGACATAGTTTAAAGAGCACTTACAAGTGCCAGCGGCAGGATGTAAATGTGAAGAATGTGCACCCAGATGATGTCTGAAAAGGCACCACGCGTATGATTGAGCTTGTCTGCGCACTGACAGGTGCACTCTACTGACCTGTTTTTTTTCAGGTCAGTAGAGTGCACCTGTCAGTGCGCCAACAAGCTCAATCATGTGCCCGGCGCCTTTTCAGACATCATCTGTGGTACATTCTTCACATTCGCATCCTGCCACCAGCACTTGTAAATGCTTTCAAACCATGTCTGAATGAGCTCTAAGTCAGTTCCTGCCACAAATTAAGTGGCAAATACTTTGCTGAAATAAGTGTGTTAGTTAACCTGGCGTGATGACCATTAATTGAGGAAGCTCATGATAATACACCTTAATTTAGCATTAGAAGAGAAAGTAGAAATATTTTAATAGGCGTGTTCAAATATTACTGCCTGGTTGTCCAGGATGTCTCAGCAAGCAAAATATTTTGCTGTTTTCTCTTCCAGCTTTTTTTTAGCTTTTTTCTTAATTTCCTTATCAATGATTGTGTAAGGAAATGACATTTAAAGGTTCAGCACACAAGAACCAGGAATTGACATTATTTTAAAAAATATATTAAAAAATCAAATCCATAGAAACAGCATAGCCATCACAGTGGTGCCTCTTTTTACTACAATTAGGTACTTTCTCTATGTATAGTTACCAGTGACAGATCCAGTGTAGGTGGTGCTCCATGTAAAATGGCAAGGTGAGCCCTCTGCTAATGTGAAGTATTTGATGGGCACGTGCTGACGCGCACATTAGAAAATGAAAAATGTTACTGTAGTTAATTTTTAATGTTAAATTTAATATAACATCCCATTCAGGAGCCAGGACTTCTGCATTGCAGACTATGCAAGCCTATAAGTTATGCACATGGTTTTTTTTCTAGTTCACTCATGTGGCCCATGAGTTGTGGGGGAGGGGGCTCCTGAATTGCCACAGGCCCTCCATAGGCCAGGAATCCTCATGTTGGAGACTCTGCAGGGGTGTAACTTACCCCAGTGCTCTTAAGCCTATGTTATCATTTCAAGTTTATTCATAGGGTGTTAACTAATGTGCAACCACTACTGCGGCTGCCCATCTGGGGGTGATATGGCTACCCCCGCAATCCCTGGATGGGTTAAGCTGGGGTCCAGAAACTAACGTTCCCTTGGCCTTACCCGGTGTAACAGAGTGAATTCTAGTAGGGTTGCTAGCCCTTTAAGAAAGCCTGGAATTGGCAAACAAGTTACTACTGTGAGGGTATAGGAAGCAGAAGTACCTGGGTGGAGCCTCCAAGCTATATAAAGGAAATGAGGCAGTCAAATCTTAGTCTGTTGTTGCACTACTCTGAATGAGAAGGAGCTCTGTGTTGAAGCTGACTGGAACCCGACAATATCTCTGCTGGAGAGCTGGATGCTTGAGGAGAAGCCTGACTGAGGAGCTTGACCAATGCGAGTGAGTTGCCTGTGAGCCAGTCAGTGGATTGTTATCTGGTTGTGTTTGGGGTTAGTTAGGCTAAGGGGGCCGGAGGGGTTGCATACCTGGCATAATGTTATGGTGGAGAACTGTAACTGAAAATAAACTGTTTAATAAGCTAATTCCCAGACTGACTCAGTACGTTGGGCCCTGATCCTGACAACACTCACTACCAAGCTGCTACACCTGGGCAGTAAGGGTGGGTGGGGAGCAATGCATGGCCGGTTTGCCCAGCTCCCAAACTGTGGCCAGAGCCCCCCTCCCCCTCCCTGCCATGACGGGCACGGCTGACTGCCATGGCCACCCATGATGTTGGGTCAGGCAGGCACGAAAACAGATGCACCCGCCTGATTTGGTTTGCCTAGCTATGGTTCACCGGGGTGGCTCATAGGGCCAAACTGTGGGCCCAGTTCATTCTGGGCCCATGTTTCCAGTCCAGTCGCCAACTTCACCAGGATTTGAACTAGACCTACATCTTGTGGGCTTGGTACAAATGCATGGAGCTTGGCACTGGGCCAGGCACACCAGAGCAGACGAACCAGGCCAGCATCATGTTAATTAACACCCATAGATCCCATGTGTTGGCAATATTGGGACACACTGGGGCCCTGTGTGACTGCACAGCCAGTATGTGCCTAGAGTAGGGATGGGCGGACGCGGTTCGGAAGTTCAGAGTTCGGACCAAACTCGACCAGTTCGGTCGACCAAACCAAACTCCATTTTCGAACTGAACCGAATTTTCAAACTCGGTTCTGTTCGCCCATCCCTAAAAGATAATATTCCATTTAGTTCAATGGGATTTGAATTTCCGAACTCTGTTCAGAAGTTCGGTCGACCAAACCGAACTCGAATAGTTCGGTTGACTGAACCGAATCGAATTTCTGAACTCGGTTCTGTTCGCCCATCCCTAGCCTCGAGCTGGCCCTGGCAGGTATTATAGGCTGGCTCAGCTCTTTGGCTGATGGATTCCTCTGTAGGGGCAGTTTAGATATGGTAAATCCCACCTCAGTGCAGGGGGTTGGGCTACATTGACCCTTGGGGTTCGTTCCAGCCCTATGATTATCTGTGAATAAGACAAATGGAAGTGTAGGAAATACTTATCTCACACAATTAAATAAAACCAGCTATGTCCCTTATTTAATGGCAAAAAGTATGTTTCTTTAAAGCCTTCAAACATCATCTTTCACTAAGGACCAGGACTGGAATGGTACAGCATGCTGTCAGATTTTAAGTGAATCTTCTATTTAAAATGTCCTTATAGAGGGGAGGGGGAAAATGAAAATTCCTTAATGCCAAAGCTTTTTGGAACCTTTATTTGCCCTAGTTTCATCGAGATTTGCCTGATTTTTATCCCTTTTGTCCTTGACTTTAGAGGTGACTTCCTTGTTAAGGAACGAACTGAGCACTATGAATACCATTAACAGAAGGCAGTACTTCTCTTAACCCCTTGAGGGTATGTCAGATGAGTAATTAAGCAAAAGAAAGGAAGAGGAAAGGCAAAGGTCTTTCTCTGTAGTTTGATTGACAGGGCAGGTGCTGGGAGGTAACTCTGCTGTAAGTTCCCCATTGAGAGACCATCAGAGAGTTTTGAAAAAGCAACATCTGAATTTTTTGCTCCAAGCTGCTTGGAGATTGAACCTGTCTGATGTGAAAGCATAAAAAGGAAGAAAGGTTCTCCCCCCTCCCCCAGCCCCCCGTTTTTTCTTTTTCCCCCTGCCTCTTTCTTTTTCTTTCATTAATTTCTAGATAAAGTTCACAGTACAGTCTCTCAGGCACCAGGGAAGGATTTACAGCCTGGATTTTGCTGAAAACAAACTAGTCCCCAGCCCTGGCTTATCGCACTCACTTCTAAATGACATCTAGATATGACTATCTTGGCTCTTCCTGAATATTAGTGCTGCTGCAGGGTTCTTCCTCCACCCGCCTCTTTTTCTGTTAGCTGGAGTCAGCTCCATTGTCATTCTGAATCTGACAGTGCATGCAAGGAGACAAAACTGGCTTTTTCTATCAGGCGCTGTAGTTCTTAGAACCAAGAAGGCAAGGCAAGAAAAACAAAATGCAGAACAGAGAGTTGAAAGCCTGTTCATCCTTATTCTCATCAGGCCTTACTCTCATCAGTAATAATCGGTGGCATTGGTAGGACTGCAGAATGGGGAGGAGGGGGCATTTAGCACTCTCTTGCCCCTGGGTCTTAGAAGTCCTTCTACCCCGGAATACCTAGTGACCTGTGAAAATCATGCTTTCCCTGTCCCTCACTGAGAGTAGCTGCATCTTTGAAGGCTTCTTCTCACAAGTAAAGTTAGTTATTTTGTATGAATTACCTCTCTCCACCTCTGTTTCTGTGAGCAGGAAGAAACAGTGATACTAATAGCCCTTTCTTTTGATCTCCTTGCTTGGGAACTTGCCCCATGGGGAGCTTGAATAACAAGTGATCAGTGAGGCAGAGATGAAACACAAGGTGGAAACAAATGTGATGGTGTCACGATGATGTCGTCACAACCTTATCCAGGTGGGAAGCTATCCCTGTCACGGTTTGGACCAGGTCGGGCTCTCCAACACATGTTCTTGGAGCCAGGGAAGGTAGGGGAGATGCACAAATGTATGAATGGCTGCCCACCCCCCTGTACCCATTGCCCCTCCCTCTCATGACAAGCGGCCATGGTGACCACTGACAGCTGGCTATGGCGGCCCCAATCCAGGCTGGATCATGGCGAGCCACAGTAAACTAGATAACCCACCATGGCCTGCTTTCCCCAAGCAAATCCTACTGTAACCCAGGCTCTGACCTGGAGCTAATCTGGGGGCGAGGGCCCAGGTTAGCTGCCAATATGCCCAGGGGCAATCCAGGGGAAAGATCTGGCGGAACCCATAAACAGTTGTGCTGCTGGCTTGTGGACCAAAGGGTGAAAAAACAGGCCACTATCTGTTTTTACCCAATGAAACACAAAAAAGAATGTGCTGTTTGTTAGGAAAACCAAGGTTTAGGGATGATGGGGAATTATCTCCATCCAGTACAGACAAGCAAGCAACCCAGAATCAAAGTCTCACCTGCTCTACTTAACACCACTTGTTTGCACAGGTTAGGATCTGCCCTTTATTTTTACTGTACCCCACACAGAGACACTTGTGAGAACACAGGGAAGGTTAAAGTTAGTTGGGAGGTGCTTGAGAAGTAGCTCTCAAACTGAGAACAGGGAGCAGATGAAGCAGAGAGGGCTGCTCAGGCACATTTACTAGGTGAGGCAGTTCCCCCATTTCACTGCACAAGTCTGTTTCCTAAAAGTGGAAGGGAGGATAGGTGCTCCCTTTTGCATACCTGGCTCTGACATCACTGGTATTCAATCACAAGAATGGCTCTGTTTGATGGTAATATTTCAATTTGTGTAAGTTTTACCAATAGGTCTTCAAGATTGAGATGTGTTGGTGGGTGGTGGTGAGCAGCTGAGAAGTGCCGAGAATTTCTCACTTCACACAAGAGGTACTGTGGGGGGAGTCCCTTGGCCATCCTGAAACCTTTGTTGGGAAGGATAGTAAGAGTGGGAGGGAGAAAGATGGGGAGAGAGGTGGGTCAGGGAGAAGGGACAAAGAATGAATCAAAAGGAGGGAGGCCTAATGATGATGGAGCTTCCCCTCTAGTAAAGATGGCCATTGGCTCCTGCCTGCCATTGTTTTCAAAACAGACCACACTACAGCTGTGAAACTCCCTTCCAGTAGAGGTCCGGTTGGCTCTGGATCTCCCCTCTTTTCTGAGAAGTTATAAGACCTGCCTGTTCCACCAGGCATTTGGTGGGGAGATGGGTGAGGGGGTGGAGGTTTTTTTTGGACATGGGGTTATTTTCTGTTCCTCCTTTTAGTTGTTATAATTGTTGTTTTAAATGTTGTTGTACGAATTGTAAGCTGCCCCAAGCTGCCTGTGGCAGGAGGGGCGGGGTAGTAAAAGTTTGTAAATAAATAAATAAATCGGAATCGGAGCAGCTCTCACTTAAAATGGCCACTCATTGTTCATCCTGTGTAACAGCCAGAGCAAGAGAAACTGACTCAGGCCGCATTCACATCTGTGGCAGCGGTGGTGGCAGAGAGAGCGGCAAGGGAAGACGCGGCAGTGGGGAGGAGCCAGATGAAAGGAAAAGAGCCGGTGTGAACAGGGATCTGCCGCAGCTTCTTTCACGCATGCCAGGGCAGGATTTTGCATCCTGACATGCATGAAAGAAGATGCTGCAGATCCCTGTTCTCACCAGCTCTTTTCCTGTCATCCAGCTCCTCCTCGCTGCTGCGTCCCTTGCCGGTCTCTGTCGCCACCGCCACTACAGATGTGAATGCGGACAGATGTGGAAAAACAAACAGGGAGGAGATTGTATGGCAGGTTAGATTTTCACAAGAATGTTGGGGAGCAGAGGGGAATTGTGCTATCTGGGTTTGTAAGAGGCTCCTTCTGGTTCTGGTGATGACCCAGTCTTAAGATGTTCATAAGGAGTCTATCCCTTCTAAACTGGAATCCAGAACCACTTCATGCAAGTCTGGAAGAAAAGTCATCTGATCTGAAGGCCTAGCTTGTAAAAATTTTGTAATATGCATGAGCCTTGCACAACTGATATGTCTGTTAGCATTTCAGCTCTGCAGAATATTTTACTTCTCTCTCAAATTATATTTTCTTAATGATTCAAAAAGTTACCCAGATCTCCCATTGGCCATTTTTGTAAGCTTCAACCTTGCTAAGCAAGCAGCCATTACATTTAGCCGTGTAATATTCAGCTATGTTTTTAAGATGGTTAATGAAAAATGCTTGAGTAATATGACAAATATCTCCTTAATGTTGATAAAAATTGCGGTCCACATAGCTGGATAAATAATTACCCTTTTGACAGTCATCCAGAAGATAACGGACAGGTTTTGGATTTGATAGTTTAAGGAACGATATGGAAACAAGAACTTTTTTTAAGAAGGCATTTATGCAAAAGCAATTTATTTGCTCTGTTATTTTCTGTAGTCGCCTTTGATTGTATTTTTGATATCAGTAATGTGAATAAAAGCTTACTGACTCACAGCCCACATCCCTCAGAGAAAGAAGTTGCTGAAGCTGCAATGCTGTGCTGAAGCATAGACAAGGATAAGAAAAAAATCGAAGTCAATAGTTGGATTGCTGCTACTTTGGAAGATGGGATTTAGTAGGAAAGAAGTTTCCAGACTATGGACCCAACAGGAGCTATGTCATCTGGAAATGAGGCTCGTCGTGGTCCTGTTTGTTATATTTTGCATGATTTTATGACTGTGTGGAGTCACTAAATTGTAGTTAATTCTCAAAATGGGATCACGCAGGCAAAAGGTTTGAGAACCACTGCAGCAGGAGGGGGGAAAGAACTGCAGGCTGGAGGGCTGGCTTTTACTTATTTCTAAGCTGACTACTTATTTGTACACAGTTTCTTTGGCCACTTCTTTTCTCCCTCTGCACCTATAATATACTCATTAGTGCCTAGTTATATTGGCACTATATAGGCCCGACTAATGGAGATTGGAAGGTATCCTCTCCCTATGGCATCACAAGAAAATTCTTGTCCAGACAGTTTTTGAAGACATCCACTGAAGGAGAGCCCACAACCTCCCTTAATAATCTATTCCATTGCCCAACAGTGCTTACACTTAGGTGTCTTCTCCTAATATTTTCACCAAAATCTACTTTGTAGCAACTTAAGCCCCTTCCCTCTTGTCCTGTCTTCTATGACGGCAGAGAACAAATTCCCATTCTATTATATGTGGCATCTTTTAGATACTTGAAAACTGCTATAATGTCCCCCATACTCTTCTTTTCTCTAGGCTTATAATAATAATAATAATAATTAATAATAATAGGCATACCCAGTTCTTTCCTTGTTTGGTTTTTATTCTAGACTCTTGGCTGCTCTCCTCTGAAGCTGCTTCAGTTTGTCTTAAAGTGCAGTGCCTAAAACGGAACACTTTATTCCAGGTGATAGCTCACTAGTGCTGAGTAAAGTGGCACTTACCTCCGTTGTCATCTCTTCACATTAACTAGCACATCACACATTTCTTCAAAATGCTGTAGTCCTAGTCAAACACTGGGTACTTCACGGTTGGCTCTCCACAATGCTTTCAGTAGTCAGTGGGATTGATCCTTATGCGAAGAATATGAAATAACTCTACGCCTCAGTTTCTCACCTCTGAAATGCTTCCCTACCTCAGAATAAGGTTGCCACTTTTTGCAGTTTGACCCCGAGTATCCCATTTTGGCTTATGGTAGTCTCGGGGTCAAACTGCAAAAGGTGGCTGGCAATCCTACCTCAGAAAGGTAGTTGTGAAGATTAACACAGAGCTAGGAAGGAGTAATGGCAACCATATATGAACAGGGATAGAGATTTAAATATAGATATCTGGAGAAATCTCTGGGAATGAAATAAATTTAAATTGCAATTATATTTGAAGGTCCCTCACAATCAGAATACACATCTTTCATGACATTATTAGGAGTGTGCACTTCATTTTCATTATATTGATAACTATAACGACATTCTCATTTTTGTTATCGTTATTGCAATAAAAATAACAAAGATAAATAAAAAAATTAATAACGATAGACAGTCGTTATTGATTTTGTTATTGCCTGGCAGGTGTTTTTTGGAGGGAAATGTGCAGAGGGGAGGAGGGAGCAGATATATCGGAGCCAGAAACAGTGCTGAACTCTTGAACTGGGCCTGTGATGGGAGGGTAAGGATCTGATGGATGTACTTGCCAATGAACAGCACAAGCAGGTCCCAGGCAGTTGCATAGCACCCTGTGATTGCTCAATGCCTCCTGTCTCCAAGAACCAATCATGGGGGCTCTGGAAAGGGCACTGCAACCCTTTATGTTGCAGGGACAGGTTGTTTGACTCTTGTTCTGTGTTAGCGCTTGCTGTGTCAGGCTGCATTTACAGAACTCTGGTGCTTGTACTAAAATCTTCCCCAGCCCTCAGTGTTATACCTTACTTTTCCTTATACCCTTTATTTTCTGTTTCCCCTTCCCCTGTCTGTCTTCCCCTGTAGATAGATATAGATTACAGATAATATAGATAGAGATTAGATATATATACCCTATAATTTTTTCCTTTCCCCTTCCCCTATCTGTCGCCCCCTGTCCATAAGATAGGTAGGTAGCATAATAGGATAGATAGAACACATAGCAGATAAAAGTGTATTGATACAGATAGGAATATATTGCATATAGTATAAGTTATTAGGTGTAGGTTTAAGTTAGACATACATATTAATATTTTTTCATATTGTCATTGTCCACTTATTACTACTGCATTATAATGAGAAAGGGAGGAATGAGTTCAACTTCTGAGAAGTCTGGGGTAGGTTGTCTGCTGGCACTTTTGCCACTGGTGGCAGCTCACCACGGAAATGATGCCAAAAACAAAATCTTCATCACAACTCGAAATTGATACTGATAATGACACCAATAATGAATAAAGGAATTTTGTTAATAACAAAAAATGACATGGGTCCCTGGTGCACACCCCTAGACGACATATGGTGCTCCATAAAGTTCCAAATTTCCATGATCCTCTCTAACTCCTTTCAGCACTTTGAACTAGGGTATTAATAAGTAACTGCTCCTTGCATTAAATAGAATTGTCCTCCACTAGCATTTCCAGATGACTAGAAGATGTCTCTTCACTAGGTTACATAACATTTTGAATTGCTGGTTACATTTCTTTGAATTCCCACTTCATTTGATTTAAAGTGTAATCTGCTGCCAGTGAAACTGCTAAATCAAGCTGTTGAATGTACCTACTAAATGTACTTGTAGAGCAGTTCAAGGGCCATACAGCCAGAACTTAATTCACATTTACTTCACTCTGCAGATAAGTTGTTCCAGAATTTTTTTTGACTGAAAACGAAGAGCAATTTCTTTAGTGTTACTGTGTGGCATGGTGGGCATTCACTTCCCTCAGAGTAACTGCTCCGTCACTGATCTCTCAATACACATCGTCCTGAAAGGGAGTGTGTTCCTTGAAAAGACAGGCACTAATAACGTTTTTGGATACTAAAAATAATGGACTCAGACTTTGGTTTTTCATGCCATTGCAGGAATTTGTAAGTAACTGACAGCCTCCTAATTATACTCAACCTCTGTGTTACTGCTTGGTATTCAGTTTCTGTGATACATGAGTTCCCTTAACATAGAAAGTTGTTCCCTGCTACCCCCGCCTATAAGTTTGCTTATAATGCAGTCTAGCTATGATGTTGTGTACATTTCAATGTATAGAGCAACACTCAATGAAAATGGCTCCTACTAGGTCCCAAGATGATAGCAAATCAGCAGCATGACAGTTTTTTGACAATGGACCCAAATTCAAAATGGTCACCATGCAAGCAATTACACAAGTACTGATTACTCATGCATGTTCATAAGTGACTTGTACGGTATTGAAACATAGGTTTTCATGCACAATGAATCCCAAAATTGCATGTAATACATGATACCCAGGGTCAAGAATGTGTAGAAAGGCATTTGAGGAAAACCCTGATAAAAATGTGTAGCGTTGAGTGGTCACCATAACTGTGTGCCTGAAATCATCAATCTGGTGTTTATGTAATATTTTTTATTGATACCGATTCCAATATGGAATATGATACTTTAAAAAAAAAAAACATTATTCGTGGAGTAATTTTTTCTTTTGTTTGTGGGGAAATGTTTTCCTGCCTACCGTAGAAGACTGGGTTTCACAGCTGTTGCATCAAGTCTTGTGGGTAGGTGGAGCATTACAGAGTAAGTTACCTTCATTCCAGAAAGATTGCCGGATATTAAACTATTTTACATTTATTTCATTTATTTATTTGAGTGAAACTTGCATGAAACACGTTGTAAAGGACTATTGGGAGTCATTTTGACAGGTAAGTAATGAAGATTATGATCCAACTTAGCTCTTCAATCAGAAGCAGCATATCCTAATCTAAATAAAACCATATGTATGTTCATAAATATTTTTTTTCTTTTTTTTTTTAAATTGTATTTATTATTTTCCAATTTAAGATACAGAAATATATTGCATGCAAGAAGTAAAGAAAATCAAGTCTAGACAAAAAACAGAAAAATATACACTTATCAAAGAAAAATTAACAATACAAACGTAGACTCTGCAACCGTGTCCATGCAGGTGACTCTTGAGCCTAACTTTCTTATATAGTTTTTTTTATATATATATTTAAAAGTTTTTATTTGATTTTATTATCCATGTTTAACAAACATCAATAAAATTTGTCTCTGTCACTTCTCATAATGTACTTTTCCTTACATATATATTGTTTGACAGCTACATTTCAATATTGATAACAAAGAAAACAATAAAACATTTACATATATTAAAAACCACATATTACACATCCATGTCCCTTTCACATCTTACTTTGCCAAATGTTCATCCCTTCCTAATTGTTCCTTGGTAGGTTCCTTGTTGGCTGATTGCCACGCTAATTTCCTCATTTTGTGGAGACTTGCCTTCTAGTGCGCATACGATTGGCGTCCATACCTTTTTAAAACTTGCTTCCTCATTGTGTATCTTCGCTTGAAGCTTTTCCATGCTGAAAAGGTACCATAGCCTCTGTGTCCATTCACCTTCCGACAGATCCTCTTCTGATTTCCAATGCTTGGCAATAGCTTATTCAACACTGCCAGAAATAAAATCTTTATCGAGCTCTGATATTCTTTAATCTTTACACCACCTGGGAACAGACCTAACAAAGCTATTTCCGGTTTAAAAGGAATTAGCTCTCCAGCTACTTTGTTGGCTGTTTTCCAGATTTTCCCCCAAAACCAATTAATCTTGCTGCATCGCCACCAACAATGAACATAATCTGCTTGCTCCCCACATCCTTTCCAGCAAGTCCCTTTCTCCCCTGTGCCCATGAACTTCAATCTCGTTGGGGTCAAATAAAACCTAGTTGTTAGTTTTATTTGTATTTCTTTAACCTCCATTGAGAAAGCGCAGTTATGCATGTGGCCCCAAATCTTTTTTCCCTCCAATTCTCCTATATTCAATTTCAAATCCTTCTCCCACCTTTCTATGTATGTCTTATATAGATTTTAAGTTTATGGAGAGGTTGGTCTTTTCGACTTTATGTTAATAAATTTTTACATTTATTGCAGGTGAACTTGAAGAAAATAAGATGGACAGTGTTCAAGGGATACCTCTTACATGAAATGCAAACTCAGAACTCATGTCATTAGACACTGAGAAGTGCATAATCTGCCAAAAGTTTGGAGTCTGTGCAACAACAAACACTGAGAATGGGCAGAAGAGAGTCATCGAAGCAGTAGTTGCCAGTTATCCATGATCCTGTGGTAAGAAAACACTTGAAACTGGTTAACCGAACAACGTATTTGTTTACCATGTCAGCAACAACTGCTACAAAAACTACACTCATCAGCGAAAACATGAAAACAGTTCACCTTTTAATTAACATCATCAAGAAATAAACCAAGAGCAGGAGATTTATGTATTTCTTGTTTTCAGAACTGCTTCCCCTGCTTCCTCTACACCTCTAAATATTGTCTCTGACCTACAGTGATTTCTTGCTACTGCAATATCAAGTGCTGAGCACAATGTGGCAGATAACCCACTGCTGAGATGACATAAACTGCAACAAATTTAAACCAAGAGTCCCATTGTGACAGAAGGGTGCCTTATAGTCATTTTTAGATTAACGTTTGCATCAAGTTGGGAAATTATTCTATATTTGATTCAATGCCCACTGAAATCTTTGGGAACTCTTCCATTGACTCAGGTACTGATTCAGAGTCTATTAAAAATGGTAGTTCTCAAACTCATGACAATGACGTTCGGTGGTGCAGTACGGTATCTGAATGTGAGCAGTTTTGCTTCCTGCTTCTCAGTCCAAGATCAGATCGTTGGTAGAATCTCCATCAGGAGGAAGGATGGTTAATGTGCATTTATTATTATTATTAACAAACATTTATATAGCGCCAGCAGTGTACCTGGCACTTTACAAAGTAATAAAATAGACACGGTCCCTGCCCCTAGGGCTTACAATCTGAGAGACAGGAGCTGGGGGAGAGACTTAGGAAGGGGAACAGAGGGAGAGACAAGGGGTCTAACATTCATGAAGATGCGAGGTCTCAAGTGCACGTACTTGGCTTGGTTACGATGAGAATGACAGCAGGCAGGTCCATGTTGCAAGGATAAGGGTAAACCGATCGTAGGTATAGGAATAGTGGCTCAGCAGGATAAAGAGTCAGACAGAGCAGAGCGAAAGAGGTGAGTTTTAAGGAGAGATTTGAAGGTATGAAGGGAGGGGGCAAGGCGGATGTGGACAGGGAGGGAGTTCCAGGCATGGGGGGCAGCAAGTGAGAAGGGACGAAGGCGCTTAGGGGAGCAGGGAAGGCGTGGAAGGGTGAGAGAAGGGACAGAGGAGGAGCGAAGTGCACGGGCTGGAGTATGGAGGGCGATAAGTGCAGAGAGGTAGGGGGGAGCAAGGTTGTGAAGAGCTTTATAGGTGAAGACTAGGAGCTTGTGCAGGATTCGTTCAGGAAGGGGAAGCCAGTGAAGCGAAGAGAGGAGGGGCTGCACATGGTCGAAGCGACTGGCGAGGTAGATGACCCTGGCAGCAGAGTTTTGGACAGAGATGAGGGGAGAAAGGTGAGACCGGGGAAGGCCAGTGAGAAGGAGGTTACAGTAATCGAGGCGAGAGATGACCAGAGCATGAACAAGAGTTTTGGCAGACGAGACAGAGAGAAAAGGGCGAATCTTAGCAATGTTATGGAGGGAGAAGCGACAGGATTTAGCAACAGAGTCAATGTAGGGTTTAAAAGAAAGGGCTGAGTCAAAGATGAAGCCTAGGCTACGGGCTTGGGGGACAGGCAGGATGGTGACTCCATCAATAGTTATTGACAGTGAGGAAGGAGAGGAAGGATGAGGGGGGAAGATAAGGAGTTCAGTTTTAGCCATGTTGAGTTTGAGTTGACGTTGAGACATCCAGGTAGAGATGTCAGAGAGACAGTTGATGAGACGAGCTTGAACAGAGGGAGAGAGAGAGGGAGTAGAGAGATAGAGTTGAGTGTCATCAGCATAGAGGTGGTATTGGAAGCCATGGGAGGCAATGAGTTTGCCTAAGGATGAGGTATAGATCGAGAAGAGGAGAGGGCCAAGAACAGAGCCTTGAGGAACACCAACTGAGAGGGGGAAGGAGGAGGAGGCGGAGTTGGAGAGAGACACATTAAAGGAGCGGTCAGAGAGGTAGGAGGAGAACCAGTTATGGACAGAGCCACAAAAGCCAAGGGAGTGAAGGGAATCCAGCAAGAGTGAGTGGTCAACAGTATCGAAGGCAGCAGAGAGATCAAGGAGGACAAGAATGGAATAGAGACGTTTAGATTTAGCCACCAGAAGATCGTTGGTGATCTTAGCGAGAGCAGTTTCAGTAGAATGAAGGGGGCGGAAGCCAGATTGGAGGGGGTCAAGGGAGGAGTTGGAGGATAGGAAGTCAAGGCAGCGGGAGTAGACAACACGTTCAAGCAGCTTGGAAGCAAAAGGAAGGAGTGAGACAGGACGATAGCTAGAAGGGTCAGAGGGGTCAAGAGTGGACTTTTTGAGAATAGGAGAGACTGTGGCATGTTTGAAGGCAGAAGGGAAAGAGCCAGTAGAGAGGGAGAGGTTGATGATGTGCAGGAAGGAAGGGGCGACAGTGGGAGTAATGGAGGTGAGGAGGCGGGAAGGAATGGGATCAAGGGGGCAAGTGGAAGGGTTGGAGGAGGAGAGCAGAGAGGAGATTTCCTTAAGGGAGGCAGGGGAGAAGGAGGACAGGAGAGAAGGAGGGGGAGGAGGGACAGGGGTGGGAGTGGGAAGCGAGGAGTGGGAAGCGATGTCGAGGCGATTTACTCCTGTAGTTGGCGGTGTTGTGTATTTGGAGTTGTGTAGTTGTCCAAAAAATGATGTAGAGAAAGTGTACACACACACTTACTTCTGTCCATGTTTACAGGACATAAACATTAAGGCCACAGTCTACTTGACTAAAGCATTCTCACCACTCCTTTCCAATATGGCCATGCCCCTTGTGGCATGCCAGGACATCACAGTGCTTTGCAGAGTGCAAGATCTCTCAAAACCAGGGAAACTGGACAGTCTGATTCAAGTTAACCCTGAAGGGTTTGGGCAGACAATGCTCCTGACGCAGCTCAGGTTTGATGGGTAGGGATGGGCGAACAGATCGCGGTTCGGGTTCAGCTGTTCAGTTTGATCCTGTTTGGTTTGGTTTGCACGTTCGGAAAAAGGCTCTCTGTGTGAGGAATGATGGCTCCAGACCCATGATGGTGGGTCCTGGGGCTGGAGTAGCTGTTTCTTGGTGCGGTTGAGCGAAGTCTCTCAGGCAATAGGGGTGGGCGAACAGATCACAGTTCGGGTTCGGCTGTTCGGTTCGGCTGCATTCGGTTCGTCCATTCGTTCGGTTTGGCAGTTCGGCTAGTTCGCCGAGTTCGGGTTCGGTTGTTCGATTCAGTCGTCCGAACAGGCCGTTCGGTTAGGCCGTTCGGCTGTTCGGTTCGGCCGTTCGGAAAGTGTTATTTTGGATGTATTTTTGTTTTTTATATGCTTTTTTGTTTTTTTTTATTGGGTTTTATATGGTTTTCTTTTGCTTTTTGCACTTAGTTCAATAGGTTTTAGAATAGTTAATAGCAGTTAGGTTTAGTGTAGAGACAGATATAGATATATATATCTGTCCTCCCTGCCTGTAACTTGGCCCCAGAACCCCGATGGCGGGTCCTGGGGCTGGAGTGGCTGTTTTTATATATCTGGGGCCAAGTTACAGGCAGGGAGGGC